>NMUG010005264.1:0-13240 GCA_002855965.1 Monotropa hypopitys | reverse complement strand
GGTAGGCAAACCGGTGCCAAGCCGGTACACCGCCCGGCATGCCGGTCGGCATGCCGGTTAATACATTTTTCTGATTTTTGTGTCAAGCCAAACCTACTGTCCAAAACATCCATAACCGGTACAATAACCGGTACCAAAACCGGTGTACCGGCCGGCATGCCGGTTAGTTATAATTTTCGTTATTTAGTAACTAAGGGTTTACTGGGCAAAATAACTAAGGCCGGTACGAGGACGGCATGCCGCCCGGTATATCGGCCGGTATACCGGTGTGCATACCGGTCAGTGCAGAATCACAGCATAGTGAAAATCTGCTTAATCCACTTCGCGTTTTCTTAATTTTTTTTCATAAAAACTCGATTGTAAAGGTTCTAAATCACAAAAATAACCATACTAATGTATAGTACTAGATCACCCTTTGATCATATGTGGGATTGGACTTTTAAAAACAAGTTTAAAGCACGGAATATGTGAATCAAAGTAAATGTGACACTTAACTCTTTACGAGGAACCTATTCAATATATACGAGGAAATGTTTGAGTTGGCTATTATTATTCGGGTAGCTGGATTTTGGTACCTTGAGTGGCTAATTGGAGCACTCGTGACATTGCGCAATGGAGGTTTGAATGGGCCCTCCCGGTGTGCCACTAGGAATTATACGGTTAGTTGGTTGATCTCCAATTATCTCGGAATTAGCCGAAACTCGACATGTTGATTGATATTGCCCTTATTCTATAAGGTGCGGAACTTGAATAACAAGTGAATCTTGGAAACAAATGGGGATTGGAACACATTTGAATAACGGAAAAGGAGTCTTTTAAATAGTGTGGGTTACGACACTTGGACACAATTCCCTTTGGTCTTATCTAGGCAAACTTTTGGATAAATGTGGAATCACTCGCTCTCTTCTTTCGAGTCTTGATCAATACAAGTGTTTTACTACTTTAAAAAGATTTTGAGATCCATTGCATTATATTATTTATATTCATTGCATGATCACACACATTCACCCCAATATTATAGGCGTTAGGAGTTAGATTATCTCTACCAGGCGGTGGTGCCTGATCCTCTACTTTTGTAGGACCTTTCCTCCGTGACTTGGAGTAGCTGTTGGATCCTTCACTGGACTCGAGGCTAGACCGGACTGTAGTTCGATAGGTTGTTATTCTTTTCAGTAATGTATAGTTCTTTACTTTTTGTTAGCCATCTTGTACAGGATTGTTTTATAAAATCCTATTTATGCCCCTTTTATTTTAGTTGAGGCATTGTTGTAAAGGGTTATGTTATAAAACCCTATTAGCCTCTTTCATTTATATCAGAGTAGCGCAGGCGTGCATTGTAATAATAGTTGTGGATGGGTAGCTTAGTATGTTTGTCAGTTGCTTTACCCTGTTGTGTTGATACTCGTTACCCAATAACACTCTTTTATTCTATTTCAAAAAAAAATATGTTTCAAAAATTGGGAGTGTTACACTAGTGCTTTTCCTTTTGGTCTATTGACTTGATAATTACCCTTGTTCAATCTCCTTATAGGGTTTCTTTCTAGCAATATTTTGCTTTACCCTAGTTCATTTTGAAATTGTCATTTTTAGTTGATTTAGAGAATTCGAAAGAATATCTTTTTGGGTCTTATACCTTTTAGATTAACTTATTCATTGTAGTGAATTTCATTGAACTTTTCCCTTGAAATCGTTCATTGGGCTAATAGCCTTAGCCACTCTATTGTAGTGTACCTTGGAGTTTGTCACGTATTCAAGTGCTTCCCTCAACTCCATTGTCTTTCTATTCTACTAGATAATTTCATCTAGTGTATTATTCACTTCACTTCCTACTTTGTGGTTGATCCTAGTCTACGCTTGGCCGGAGCACTCCAGAGCCGATCGCGAGACGGTGATCATTGCGGGACACTGTGGTTTTCTAGAGGACAGCAGAAAGGGCTCGCGGAGCTTTAGGTTTATAAGAGCTAAGTGGGCTTTGGGTATAAGTTTGATAACTCTTGTATATCTTAAACCTTTGTTGTTTCTAGTGGAAAGTAGACTAGGTCAAGTGGTTTTACACTTAGGAATCAGTTGATGCCTAAATGGTTTTCTAAATCGTGTGTTGTGCCACTAATTGTCTCTCTTTCCCTTACACTCCTACTTGCACCTGTGTTTATTTTACACCTCACTTTGCACCTGTGATTGCTTATTTACTGTTATACTATTGCTTCCACTTGCGCGAATAACAATCACTTAACTATTTTTTGCATAAATAATAATCATCCATGACATTTTAAGTTAATCATTTGCAATCATTTTAAAAGAGAATTCATAGTAATTTTAATTGGTCAACCTATTCACACCCTCTAGGTATTGGCCTAGCGTGTATCACATTTTCAAATGACTCTATCTAAGCACCGATAGTCGACTAAGTTCAATGAAGTGTTCATTATGTGCATTTTTTTCTCATTTGTACCCAAGTTCTCAAGTTTAACCAAAAACAAAATGACACCAAGCTCTACCCGGATGACACTCAACAACATCTATCAAGTACCAAAAGTTAAGTCGGGTCGCAATGGAGCTAAACAACAAAAATTAAAAAAAATTCACATGACTGAAAACATGCGGTGAATACCCTCATCCCCCAACTTATAACGGGCGATGTCCTCATTGTCCACAAAAAGAATAGAATGGACAGGTACGTAAAAGAAAGGAAATAGAGAGATATCACCCGAGGGAGTTGCAAAAGATCGTCATGAATAGCATCCCCCAACTTGGGCCAAATGGTCCTCTATGTTAGTCCAACAAAAACACAAAAACAAGATATGCAACGAAAATAAATCTAAACTAACCCACCGTTCTGTCACGTGGAACATACAAGTCATACTTTTCTCCCCGTTTCACTCACTTAGTAATATTTTAGAGAAAGAATCTCCTGGTATTTCTGGGTAGGTTGGTACACAGTAGGTTAGTCTCTCTCAGGCGCTCTTTGTGGCATTTCCATTATTGAAAGACGTCCAATCACCTTTCCCTTCCATCCGTACTTTACCGAGGTAATCCTAAATAAAACATCATTAAGACTAGCTACGCGGGCGACTATACTAGACCAACAAGTAGCCGTTCGAGCACGGCAAACACTAGAGGTATCCCAACCTCCATGGATTTTAAGTTTCCTAGACTTTATTTTTCTTTTCAATAATTTTTCTTTAAAAAATGGAGTGAATGGCCACATAAAATTTTTATGACGTTTTTTGTAGTTCATGATAGAAGGATCATGCCATAGTGGATCAATGACTTCTCCCCATAATAATAGAAACAGATAATTGCATAGGAGAGTCAGAATCTAGCTTGTGCCACACATTGGCACATGATCCTTAGGCCAAGAAGTCGTGGCCATCTCAAAAACAATAGCATTATGAGTACAAGGAAAGGATGCAAGAATAGTATGCATTGGAATCAAGTCCATCTCCTCGGTACAATCCGGATCCACCCCATTTCTTTCAATGTACTCCCTACCCAAATAAGGCTCAAGTATGGGCATGTCCTCAGAAAATGTTTCTACCAAATTAGGTGGTGGAAAACTAACAAGATATGGGTCGGGGTCACCATGCATAGATAGACATGGTTCGCTCAAGTGAGAAGTGGAGGATAATGGCAACAAGGGCTCCAAGGAAATTGACCATGTTTGAATATCCATTGGAGGTGTGAAATCTAGCATGGTGTTAACCTCCGCAATAGATTAGTCGATGTCAAAATCCTCAAAGCCAAAGTGCACAAGACAAGCTTTAAGAGGATCTTCGGCAACAATCAATGGTGGTACTTCCTCCACCAACTCCTGAACAACATTAACTGTATATCAGTTCTCTTGGGATGGAGTTGGAGGGGAAGTACCGTACATGTTAAGATTTAGTTTCATATTGCCAAAGGATACCTCCATCACACCACTCCTCATTGAAATATACACATTGGCAGTGGCCAAAAATGGATGCCCTAAAATTACGGGAGTTTGGTTTTTTAAGGACATGGGGTGGACAGGTTCAGTGTCAAAAACAATAAAATCTGCAGAAAAGTAGAAGTTGTTGATCTTGACAAGAACATCCTTTAACACTCCGCTCACTGGCTTCATAGATCGATCAGCCAACTGTAATATGACCGATGAGGGTTTAAGCTCGCCAAGTCCAAGCTCCTCATACACAGAGTATGGGAGCAAGTTGACACTAGCTCCTAAATTAACGAGTACATGGTTTATAGTGTGGGTGCCAATGACACATGAAATTGTGGGTACACCCGGATCTGGGAGCTTTAGTGCCATATCAACTTGTAGAACAACACTGACTTGGTGGGGGAGTGATGTGGGTTCAAGAACTTTAGCTCTAGCCTTCCTTTTATGGGTGCACAAGTCCTTAAGGTACTTCACATATGATGGGATTTGTTGGATGGCATCGAGCAATGGTAAATTAATATTTACTTGTTTGAATACCACAATGACTTGGTCGTTGGTAGCACCCCTTTTCAAAAGAGAGAAGTTGCATTGAGGCATTCAGGGAAGGGTGCCTTAGGGATGTAAGATGGGACTTCTGGTGAGTCCGAAGATGATGGAGAGTTATGGGCAATCGCTTTCCCTTTTGAAACAACCACATTGGACCCAATGGATGGAGACTTTGTCTCTTTAGTTTTGGGTCCATAGGTGTGGCATCAATCTATTTCTCGCTCTGAAGAGTGGTGATAGATTGGACTTGCTTATGATGGAATGAGTCCTCTATGTGGTGCACACCCCTAGAGTTAGAAATAGCCTGGCTGGGCAATTTCCCTCTTTTGCTCAATTGATTTTCTAGTTGACCCACTTGAGTTTCTAGCTTGGACATTAATTGGGTTTGTGAGTGAGCAAGTCAAGTGAGTGAATGGATCTGTTTGGATTTTTCTTCAAAAGTTGTTAAGGCTTTTTAAATTGTCTCATGTATAGCAAGATCTGAAGGAATATGAGAAGGGGTTTCCAAATGATAGGGTGGTGGTGAAGGGTTAACGGCCTGAGGATAGAAAGTATTTGGGAATGACATCCGTGGTGGGGTAATGTATTGCCCCCTCTGTGGACTAGCATATTGCTCTTGGCCTTGGGGTCGCCATGAAAAATTAGGATGCTTCTTCCACCCAGGATTGTAGGTGTTAGAATATGGATCATTTGTTGGGCAACCAAAGCCTTGAGCGGCATTGACTTGCTCTTTATGTGTCGGGTGTTGGGGTGCTAGGTAGAACTCCGTGATAGTGTGTCCTAGATGAGCAAAGAGTTGGCAAACCTCCGCAATAGCAAGAAGTTGTGGACTGTAATAGACTCTATCCTAAAGCTAAAAGGTTGTCAAGCTTTTTGGCTAAGGAGTTGACTTTTAAGGACAAGTCTTGGTGTTGGTACACATCTCTTGGTTTTCTTGAGGTGGATGTGGACATGTCATTGGTCATACGAGAGTCATGGTGGTGCCGCAAATTTTTGGCAAAGTGTTCAAAGATTTCCCAACCCTCGTTTTCATTCTTGCGCAAAAACATACCACCACATGATGCATCAATCATATAGCGGTATTGCTCTGTCAAGCCATAGTAAAAATTTTGCACCAATTGCCATTTTGGGACTTCGTGATGAGGACACTTTCTAATAAGATCATTCTACCTGTCCCAAGTCTCATGGAATTTTTCACCATCCAATTGGATGAAATTCATTAATGCACGACGAATTTGGTTAGTCTTGCCAATTAAAAAATATTTTTTACAAAATTCTTGTTGGCATTGACTCCAAGTAGTGATGCTTCTGGGTGTTAAAGTTTGAAGCTATTATTTGGATCTATCCTTCAAAGAAAAAGGAAAGAGCTTCAACTAGAGAGCATTATCGGTAAAATGTGAAATTCGCACTGTGGAACAAATATCCATGAACTCGGCAAGATGTACGTATGAGTCCTCATTTTCATGCCCATGGAAATTTGGTAACAAGTTTAAGAGAGTGGGCTTGATTTTGTAATGGGTGGTCATCGGGGCTGGATGTCTAGCATAGTTTGGGTCCAAAAATGGACCAGGTGAAAAATAATCCCCGAGGGTCAGATATAGTTGCCTAATACCCCCAACAATTGCTGGTGAAGCATGAAGATTGCCCATGGCGGCAAATGGTTCATTATTGATGTCGTTTATTGGGTTGGTATTGTTTTCATTATTTTTAGCCATTAGAGTCAACAGTTGACTCTTAGATGTTGAATGGTTTATTCTGACTGTTCTTTCAATTTCAAGATTGATGGTTTCGAGCTCAGTCCGCAAGGATTGGTGGCCAAGCATAAAATACTAGATGCAACCTATAAAAATCAATTACAGAACTCTTTGGACGAAGTCGATAACTCCTTCCTAGAGTTGCAAGCAATCTTTATAGTATCCCTGAAAGCATTGCAAAACCACAAGTGTAATACGGCAAAAATAAAACAAAGAAAATAAAATAAAAGTAAAACTACAAACTAACAAAAAAAAACAAAATCCAACTAAGGAAACCGTTTGACCTTCCCCAGCAACGGCGCCAAAGTTTGATCGTTGTCATATGTGAGTCAAAAATAATATTTGTATCCGAGAATTAACATTACTATGCAGTAGCGGTAAGTCAGGGGTCGATCATAGGGAAGGTGAAATGATTTTTTTAATTAGACTAAGTTCCTAAGTTAGTTTTGAAAGTAAATGGTTTGGATTGGAATGTTTGAATTAAAACAAAAAATAAAATTAAAGTGAGGATTATACTATAGTAAAAACAAATCTAGAATTCTGGAATCCACTTGTTCCACAAACTCAAGGTTCACAATATGTACAAGGTTATTGGGAATACACAATATCCAATAGGTTCGAATCCTATGGAATATTATCGGGATATATTCACGGATTGTCGGATAGCATAGACTATCACCACGTGGTACAATCTGTCTTACAAGCACAACCCGTCTCAACTGTGCAGATTGTCTAATAGCATGGATCGTCTTACGGTACATATTCTATCTTACCCTAACAACCAGAATCAATAACGCACCATTGTATGAATGGCAATTATATACCGGAAAAACAATTGCAAAAGATAGAAAGAATTATAAACTTCATCCAATAATGAAGACAACAAGTTCATACAATCAATCCCGAATAAAAACAACTAAATCGAACCAAGAGTAGGGGATTTACAAGCTTCATCGATTACCTAGACGATAGACCTTTAGCCGGCTATGGAAGACAGAGCCATTAGAGAAGAAGAAGTAGCCATGGATGAAGGAGAAGAGAAGTGGTGGATACTAATCTCTCCCTAACCCTTAATCACTCCCAAAGTATGACAAAAGATACTACTAATTAACCATAAACGTCCTTATATACATCCGTATTCACGCCCCTCAATAATGACAAAAATGCCCCTCAGTAATAAAATTTGACTGTTTAAAATTTATTCCCGCTGCGTTGATTATCGATAACCTGATTTGCAGGGTTATCGATAACAGGTTTTCTTTAGATTTAGTTTATCGATAACCATGTGCTCGGAATTTTTTCCTGGAACTTTTCTCCTCTCGGTTATCGATAATAGTCCTTTTGTAGTTATCGATAACTGTGGTGACCGGACCCGCGCCCTTGGAAGAAATAAGACCACATAAACCAAACATCAGCGAGTCGGCCTGGCCGACCCCCAACACACCGAAGGGTCCGCGCTTCGGCCGACACATACCCTTTAGAAGGTACCCTTCGGCTGCCATAGGCGCCGTCCCCAATTCCTTACCGAACGGACCGGTTTATCCGGAGGGTTTCCCTCCTGTCCCTGTCGTGGGGAATTCACTATGATACCCCGTCCGTACGACTCAACCCGGTCCATCAACCATCCAGGCCCATCATCGGGCCCATGACGAGCGGCCCATTCCCCATTCGTGAGCCCCAAGCCAACATTTCCCTATAAATACCCCTCGTGGGTACTGTTCACGGGATCCGAATTGAACCTTTGATCCCCGACCGCTAACCGTCCGGCCTCCTCCGTTTTGTGCTTAATATATTCTCCAAACGATTCTAACTTAAGCATCGGAGGCCCCGTTGGTAAAACCCCATCGGCGGGCACTCACCTTTGTGCTGTAGGAGCCAAGCAGGAGAACCCCCATTTACTTGTTTGCAGGGACCACTTCAGCCTCCGATCACATCCGACTCCCAGCGTCCGAAGGCCCAACAGTCCGAGAGAACCCTCCGGCAGGAACAGGTCACCACAATAACCATCTGCTCGGGATTTATGCTGGGCGTTTTTACTTTTTTGTGTTATCATTAACTAGCTAAACTGGGTTATCAATAACTGGTTCCTCAGAACATAAGCTGTGAGATTATTGCTTTTATGGGTTATCGATAACGAGTCATTCTAGGTTATCGATAATAGGTTCCTCGGGAAATTGATGGGAACTCTTGCTTGGCTCGTCCTCAATGATTCTTTGAGGCCCCGACTTTCTTCAATAATACTAGGAACATTGACATCCACCCAACCTCGCATCAACTTCATTCCCTTGGCCTCGAGTGCTTTCTTTTCTTCTTTGTTAGGTCATTTCTTGATTAATCTCTTGGAAATCTAATAAAGCTGCAACTCCCATAAAACTTATTAAATACGAGGCTTAGGACTAACAACATGCACATATAAGGAATATAATTAGGTACGTTTCCATACCTATCAGTCCATTTAGTTTAAGTTTTAGTTTATAAATCTCTAAACCAAAATCAATACAAGGGTAGCATCCTTCCGCCAGCACTTGCAAAACCAAACCTCTTAGCTTAGCAAATCCCTTGGACTCGCTCAACTCTCTGTGGATTGATCTCGAACTTGCTGCTCTACTAGTTAGAGTAGTATCTTAGTGTTATATAAATTATTGATGCCTAGTTCTCTGATTCATGATTTCCGACGACACAGGAGGCGCGCTAGCAGCCACCTTGCAACATTTGACTATCATTTTGTGTCTAGCACTTGGCCATGCACTGTGTTGACCATACTCCCTTAAAGTCCCATTCGGTTGAGCTTCTTCTCAGCTCGACAATGCATGTTCGGACCTCCTTGGATGATAATAACTCACCCCTTGCATTTTTCCAACCTCTTTACAGCTGGAGCACTTGTACTCGACTAGGTGTCTGGCCGTTCTTTGAGAATCTACTCGTTCTTTGCTCGACTGAGCCTCAAATGGATCGGGACTTTGGACCTAATCACTAATGACATTATTTCGATCTATTTTGACTAAACTTCGGAACCTATGGTTCCCTTACTGATAATGCTCAATCAAATATTACCATAATTGGTCTGGCCGCCCCTGTTTGATTGATCGGCAAATTGCCTAATGTTGTCCTGTCCAGCTCAGTTAATGTTTGGCACAAGGCCATTTATACTCAGCGAGCTGTCCTACGGCCAGATGAGATCGACCAGTAGTCATCTGGTCTCTACTAACCTTTGGTCATTTAGCCTCCGACCTGCTTTGTTTATAGCTAGTAAGGGTGCTTGTCTAGTAGCTCTTCGGCCCATGTTAGACCATTGGTGTCTGGCCCAGTAGGCCTCCGGTCTAGCAATGAATATAGAAATCCCTCCAACCTGTATGTATGATGCCAGTAACACTTGATCATGTAAGAGCTCAGCGAGTATATTTTCCTTCTGCCAGAGATTGGTCGGCCAAGTTTGGTACGACAGCTCAGCTCGGTAGAAAACCATGAATGGCTCGACAATGATTAGAAATGATGAATAATGGCCATTTTGTGATATTAATGCTAGATTTGGGACCTTGTGAATCATTGATAGAAACTCGAGGCAAGAAATCCGATCAAAATAGGTGAATCTCTACATGCCTTAGTTACTCATACTTTTGTGCATGATTATCCCTCTTGCAGAGTATTATTTACAGCTATTGAGCTCACTGATCATATGTTGTGATCTTTAAATGAAAACGGAGAATAGCATGTAAATCTTTTTTGTTATACATGGATGAACAATGAGAAATGTTTTACTCGATTATCGACGCGGATATGACATGATTACGATATTGGTAAAGCTTACGGTGGCCCGACTGTTGGGGGCTGGGTCTGATACTAGTAGGATAAAGAGGATGAGGTTGGGATCATTGCCAGGTGATCTTGGGTGATATCACGCCACTATATGATTATGCGGGGTAGCTCCCCCATATACTAGTACTGTGGAAATGGCTTAATACTGATTATTGAAAGCGCGATGATGCCATGCGTTAAACGTAGTTATGGATCATGCATAAAAGATGCCGAAAATCTGAAAAAGGCTTGGTGAGCCAATGATTATACGACTCTGGGCTATTGATTCACCATTACTGTGTTGATGCACTGTTTTTACTGGCAAGAATGTTGTTATCCATGAAACTAGTAACTCTAGCATATTTTGATTCACTCTAGCTTAATGCTTATGCATTTTCATTAAAATCTTTTCAGGATAGGAGGAGCAGATCTAGCTTGGAGGTCTAGAAGTTATATTAAAGTCAGATGTATTTCCCTTTTGTAATAGTTTTGGCAAGCTTGTAATCATGTAATAAGAATTGTGAGTAATGTTAACGTTTCATTTATGCACCTCTGGGTATTGTTCATGCTTTCTGTAATTTATTGCTTAAATTCATTTGAAATCCCTTAACTCATTAATCGGGGCCTTTAGCGAGCTTGATCGTTGACTGGTCATGGCCCATGGGGGATTGGGTTATAACAAAATGAACCAATAGGGTGGGTTTGATCAGTAATAAAAATGTAAGGGAAGACCGACAAAAGTGTTATGTTCTTTAGTCTTGGTTGGTTCAGATGAATTGGTTCTTCGATTAGCAGAGCTTCGGATTGACAGAAGATCAAAAGGTTTCTTTCAATTCTGATTTCAAATTATGAAAGTGTAGAAAAAAAAGAATTCTTAGTATTTATACGCTGTAACACCCCAAAATTTCCTATAACTTCAAAACAGAATTTTGGGATTTATTTAGAACAAAATCTTGGTTTTAATGATTGAAATTATAAGATTTTATTTGAAAGAAATGAAATGGATATTTCTATGAATATAAATTATCTGGATTTCTAAATCATGATTTTATGAAGTTTCGGGAAAGTTAAATAAATAAAATTTTGACCCAAATGTGTTATTTATACAAGCATGTGATTGTTGGGTATGAGTGGTATATATATATCTATATATGCATATGTGAGTTTGACACCCATAAATCACATTTCGGTATGTGCTCAAAATACTTTTTCCCTCTATCTCATATCAAAATAGGGCTATGTCCTTTGCCCCAGCCTGGTCACATTTTGATATGTGACAAGTGAAGTTTCCCTTTCCCATATGTATTTCGATATGAAGGCACACCCAATTTCTCTTCTCATATCGAAATGTATCCATACCAAATGGGGTGTTGTGTGTCGCATATCGATATGTGACTGAACACATATCGATATATGAATGTTCTGTTCGCATACAAAGTAGTGCACATATTGATTACATATCGATCTATGAGCAGGTGTCCATATCGATATGCGTGGCTGGTGCATATTGAAATGTGACTTGATTTCCTTCTCTCGGGATTGGGCAGTGTGTTCATATACTTATATGTGTCAAAGACACATATCGATATATGACAATTTTGGACAATCTTGGGCAGTTTAATGAGGGGTATTTCAGTCTTTTCTCGGGGAGTATATATGTGATATATGTGTGTGAGAGAGGTCTTAGACCCTCGTTTCATATCCACACACACACACACACTCTCTCTCTCTCTTCTGTATCATGCCTCCTTTTTCTATATCTCTCTCTCAAACCCTCTCATTCTCCCTTAGATCTTGAGCAACCCTTTGAGATTTTAAAGAAATCTCCTTCACAAAAGTTGATGAGCGCGTCAACGGATTCCCATCCATCATTATAGTTCGTGGGCTTGTGATGAACCCTCATCTAGGGTTTCCAAGACTTATAATCTTGGTGAGTAAAATCTCTCTCTCCTCTCTTGTGTGTGTATGTGTGTGAAAGCACTATCTACATTTTCTATAGTTTACATGTGTAGATCTAGTTTTGTTGCCTAGGGTGTGGCTAGGCTTGAGTACGGGGTTGAGTCTTTGGGTGTATGTATAAGGGAGACACTTAGAGATAAACATGTATTGGCCCTTAGATTATTGAACACCATGTGTTTGACGAAATTCCTAAGTGATCTCTTGGTGTGGTTCCAGGGATAATGTGACTAATATGGGTACATTGAAGTTATAATAGAAATGTTGGAGTTGTTTGAGGTATTTTAATACATCATGTTGTGTTGACATAACTTAGAGGTGAAATGGCAAGTTAATATAAGTATATGGTGAAAGATATAATTTTGGTAATCCCGAAATGAAAACATGATAAATGTGGTTATCTCCTTAATTTCTTTAAGGTTGGCAGGAGTCTCCCTTGATTTCGTCAAGGTTGAGGGAAACTAAAATGAATGCTTGATTCCCTTGAATTCGTCAAGGTTGAGTGAATGAAAGTAGCTCCTTTGATTTTGTCAAAGTCGAGTGTTGGTTTTAGAAAACATGATGTAATTGGAAGTAAGTTGGAAAGATTAAAGGATTGACTCAAATGTACCCAATGAATCCAAATATCAAGGAAGTACCCACAAAGGGGTACTCGTGTTCAATCATGAATCTATCATACATTAAGTAAAATTATAAATGAAAGAGATGATGTTGATTGAAATACAAGTATTGGAGCATTTCATGCTCATGGTGATATCGATTACCTTATGAACGTGTTAAGTGGGAGATACGTGTTCCCGTAAGTCACATAATGTCTAGTGATTACCGATGGGTGAGACTCTAGGAAACAAGTCTTTGGCTAAAGGGGGAGATACGAGTTCCTAGTAAGTCTCAGAATATGAATGGAAATACTAACGGACGGGTTCCAGGAATAGTTTAGTATGACAGAAAATCCTTGATTTCATCAAGGCGGTAAATTTTTAGAACAATGAAATCCTTAATTTCGTTAAGGTGTATTGATAATATGTAAATGAAGAAAAGACAAAGATATTACTTGGGTAATCTTGATATGAAAGCGTAATAATGATGAGTGTCCCTTGTTTTGTCAAGGTTGACATATGACTCCCTTGTTTCGTCAAGGTTGGGAGAATTGGAAACCACTAATCGACTCTTTTGAATTCCTCAACACGAGTATTTGAATAGATGCAAGAAATTTATAAATATGTCCTATGAATGACTTAACAAGGATTCGAGTGGTTGTAGGATTGCC
>NMUG010005263.1:0-13240 GCA_002855965.1 Monotropa hypopitys | reverse complement strand
AGTACAATTCCATTCATAAGGGAATACGGGAATTCAATAATCAATAATCAGAAATCAGTATCAATGCTATAAATATCCCCGCAAACCAATCAATATCAATGATATTATACCTAATATGGTTATCCACTTTCTTGTTACATAAAAACATTATCTGTTAAATCATTTTCAAATTATTCTTTCCGTTACATTCATGTGCCATCTAAATAGATTCCCGGGCATCCCCGGTGGTTAAAGCTAAATGTCTGATTCTTATACCAAATCATTCCAGACAGTATGCTACGTATAATTTCCCCCTAGCTCAAAGGATCAATAATCAATAATTAGGTGATCAACCTATGAATAATCCCACTAATCTCCCCCGGATTAGGAACTGTCTCTGTGATGGCTTATAATAGATTTGCAATTATATTTACATTTCCATGGAACTTTTGAAAGTAGAACACAGTAATTAAAAACAATTCCCAGGAAAAACGAGAATATATAATAAATGAATAAAAAATCCTTTAAACATGTAGACTGTCACTCACTTGATCTGTAGGGTTCACTGGTTTGGCCTAAAAATAAAATAACAACAATATTATCACTAAAGAGAAATCTTTAATTAATTACCTAATACGTTTATTCACTTATTTACCCATATAATACACTTAATTATTTTCCTTAATCTAATTTATTTTCTTAATAATTCTTATTTGATTTATCTATAATTAATTTATTACTTTACAATTTTTTATTGGCTTTGTTTAGAAATGTCACGCCCCAGATTTTCAAACCATTTTTTTCTTTGAAATACAGTTTAAATAATAAATAGGGGATACAACTACTTGCCATCCAGATACAGTCAGTTGAATTTCTCAATACATCACATAGCAGTACAAAGTAGAAGTACAACAACGTAAAGAGCGAAAGTGAAATACAAGTACATTCCTACTACAACTGCTACCGTGAACAACAGAACTACAAGTACAACGTAAAAGAAGTACAACTGAAACACTGCAACTGAAAAGTAAATCGTGAGAGCGGCTACTAAAACTGAAGCAGTCGTGCCCAAGAAAATCTAACAGCTGACTCCAGCTCCAAGTCACCAAGTCCGGCTAGTCCTGCAACAAAGACTAAAAAAAGGAGAAAAGGGAGGATCTGAGCAAACCACATCTCAATGAGAAAACTCCTAACTACTACCAAGCATGCACATGCGGTGCGTGCATACGTGTCTACAAGCAACAGTACAAAAGCAGTAAAGAACTCAAGTGCACAAAACAAGGGTAAATGTAGGCATGTCGCCTACACCGTGTGGATAACCAAATCCTCAACCTCAAGTGAGTGCAAAGAGTAAAGCATCCTAGGTCCAACCATAGCAAACTCTAGCACTAATCAACCGAACTCACTAACAGGGTAAGACAACCCTAAAGACCCACTAAGGACTCCCAACCGAAGTCATGTCAAGATATCCAATGCTAACTTATATTGCGAACCACGCAAACTATCGTTATCGTTAAGTATTGGATTCATATGCCATATTTGATATTTGAAATATTTCTGTCTTTCCTTTCTATCCTTCTGTTCACTTTCTTCACAACACGGATAGACTACGGAATCTCTAACCAAGTATATTCCCGTATAAAACATTCTGATAAAATCACGTGAATGTGTTTACTTTCAAAACTATACCATTCCAAAAAAATCATATGAATGGGTCCACTTTCAAAACTACACCATTCCTATAAGATCACGTGAATGGGTCTACTTTCACAACTACACCATTCCTATAAGATCACGTGAATGGGTCTACTTTCAAAACTACACCATTCTGATAAAATCACACGAATGCATCTACTTTCAATTTGATACGTGTGTCACCGTTTAATCCACACTATCACGTCAACTTACTCGACCGTATTCTTTTCATTACAAGTTTTCCCAAGTAATAGATTCAAGGTTGAGTATGAGTAGCCCTCGTGGAGCACATCCTCCATATTTAAAGTTCATTTGGGTATATCGAACCACTAACTTAATTTCTTCAATCACTAACTCAACCTTGGAGGGAGAGGAGGGGACTTAGACACCCAAGTCTCATTTTAACACCCACTTAGTGATTTCACCGAACACTCGGCGTCACATACGTTCAAAGGCACTTGTGACAATTTTAAAGGCTCAACGCACCCAATTGTTCTACGTACATGTCCTACGACAACTTGAATATCATGATAACCCCAAAACACGATTTAAGGTTTACAAGGGCATTTAGTGGAACACTTGGCGACCCTAAACTCCAATGGCCACCGGTTATCCTACAAGTCATCAAAACACGGGTCATTCCTCTCACGGAAATTTCGTCGAACATGTGAGGCTCACATTATTCTCGGGTGATACTTAGACTCACTCGACTATACTACGATTCTCGGATCTCATCAATTCGACTCATAATCCCCTTGGGCATTACATCAAACACCTAGTGTGCACAAGATCACCACTCAATTCCACCACAATATAGCCCTAGGTTATAAAATACAATGCTCCTACTATGGCTACCAAATCGAACCTATATACACACACACATACTTAATAGGAGTTAAGAATTTACGCACTGGAAAAGTCGTCGGAGCTCGGAGGTCACCGGAGAAGTCCTTAACACCGCCACGAACCAAGACCACCACTTTGTAGATCTCCTCAAGCTCTCCAAGGTTTGTGAAGGCCAAATCTCCAAAATCCCCATAGATCTTCAAGAAATCAAGAAATAAAGAGAGGAAAATTGTGTTTTTAGAGAGAGAGAGAGGGTGCTACGTGAGTTAGAGGGAGGAGAGAGGCACAAAAATGGGTTCTGGGGCCATTCTACATGAAAATCGACTATTTATACGGCCCCAGGAATGACCAAAATGCCCCTCATTTAAGCTTCCAGAAATCCTCACAGACAACGCTACCGGTTGCGCTAAAAAATGCACAATCGGTTACGGGTGCCGCAGTACTTTGCAACAGTTGCAGACATGACATCTGAAAGTATTTCGGTCATAACTTCTTCGTCCGATTCAAGTTACGTTGGATTCGTAATGAAATTATCTACAACATTGATGAAGAATATATTCGCGTTCATAAAAATACTTTGGGGTCATAATAGGCCTAGAAGACCCTCGGCACATTGCCGGAACAACCCATGGTAACGCCAACTCACTACTGGGAACTCTAACCACTCCAACTCAATAAATTAATATTCATCGGACCCCCAACCTTCATCGATTACTATGAAAACTCATTTTCCAAGAATAAACCGGTCATTCATTGATTATAAAAATACATTTTCATTTAAAATTTACATTTGAAATTCTAGGTCGTGACACCTCATACCTCTTAAAGAAATTTTGTCCTCGAAATTGAGTAAGAAAGAGAGGGGATGAAAACCATACCACCCGAATATCAAAACCGAAGAATTTCACTCCTCAATAATGAATCAAAATCGAAACACACCTCCATAACAAACTCCTCAAAAGTTAGATCACAACAAACGTGGGAGTGAGTTCAACTAAAATGCATGGATTCGATACGGTTACTTGGACACTTGGTCAAGCATAGGCACGATTTCGCGCCAACCTCCAACGATTCATTCACAATAGCACAATGCAAGGGTACACTTCACAACCCGTGTGCTCACAAACATACCAAGAAATAAGGCAATGCTTCCTGATACGATACGGACACACCGACACAAAATTGATTCCATCAAGATAACAAAAGAACGGAGAGTTCTACAAGAGACAACCTTCCCACGACGACTATTACCAAATGAGTAGAAAAAGAGAAAAAGAGGAATCTGTGTTACAAACACCAACACTCCCTTATCGATCTAAAAGTTCGCACATAAGAAATTCTAATGTTGTCGTCCACCACAAGACAACAATCGCACTATGGGTACACCGATAAATAAGTGTATGACAAGGACATGTTGACATGCCAAGGACACGCCGAAGACATGCCGACATGCCAAGGACACGCCGAGGACACGTCGACACGCCAAGGACATACCGAGGACACGCCAAGGACACGCCGACACGCCAAGGACACGCCGAGGAAATGCCGACACGCCAAGGAAATGCCGAGGACACGCCGACACGCCAAGGACACGTCGAGGACACGCCGATACGCCGATACGCCGATACACCGATACGCCGATATGCCGATACGGCTTCAAAGCTGTTTGCACGAATGCTTGGCAAATTATAACTAGCGAGGATACGTCATCGTACCAACACCTACGAACTAACCGAAAATAAATCCGACACATGAATATGCTCCAAAATCCTCGAGCCAAAGAATACACCACACCAAACATACACATCCTAGTGTGATAACCCTATGACCTTGGTGATTTGTTTTGAGACGCCCCGACCGGTAGCTCTTTTCAAATCAATTCACCACGTCAAATATGCATCATATAACCAAGAAAGTACTCACGCATCCACATACGCCAAAATATGCAAGTGTCAAGCCCAAACAACATGGCATGTCACTAAACTCACATCAAGGCTAGACCACAATATGCATTCGTACCCAACTTTCTCACGGTTAATCAAACACGCACTTTATTGGTTCATGAACTTCTTTTCAATGACCAAGTAACTTCCAACGTACAATTGTAGCAAAAGATAGCGGAAGTCTCTTACTCAACTAAAACTTCGCAACTGAAAAGGAAACACTCACATTTCGATCAAGAATACAACGACGATAGAGAGGCAATCCGTCAAAAGCATAGTCCTTCGAACAAGGAAGATTTTCACCGAGAGAGAAAGTGAAATGGGGTTGTCACGCGCCACCAAGCTAGAAGGATGAAACAAAGCAACACGTCGCATAGATGATTCAGAATATGGAACACAACTCAAGTGAAACCCTACAAGGAAACCGTAAGGCTTTAAGACATCCACCAAACGAAATACAACCCCATTAGATGTTATCGAGAGATCGAAAAATCCTTCAATGAGTCATCAACAAGGTACAATAAACCACCAGGTACAATAGTATGTGTTAGATGATACAACAAAAGGAGAAGTCGAAATCTCTTTCACCATTAGAGTTTCAACACCACATAGTGGATACACCATTTTTGCTCAAAACACGACTACCAAAGAGATGGTCTATCAAGGAGAGAGAAAGGAAACTCCCAATAAGAATCACACCGATCAAAGCCAACACCAACCAAAAGAAAGGAGTCATAGTTCCACTCATAGAGATATGAAACCAATGACACTTCACATATGCCTCCTCATGACATATCACATCAACCGAGTCAAAGAAAAGAGATGCTAATCAACAAAACACATAGGTGTCTATACAAGAGTAGTCTACATCGAAGTCGGGATAGAACAAGTTTACAAAGTGGCACCGATCACTTGGAAGAATTCAACACTTGAAACAGATTCACAAGGGAGAACTTCCAGTCCATACCTAACCCGAAGGATATACACAATGGTCTAATAAGTCGATAGGCGGTAAGGGACATGCCAACAGGACTAACAACAATGAACACGCAAAGCATCAAGAGTCCTACAACTCTTTACAAGCCAAAGATTTGCATAGAGAATCATTTTCGCCAATAGGTTGAAGAGGACTTCAAACAAAGGGATTCATGCAAGGCATTTAAGGCACGACTCACAATCATCTAACTAACCTGCAAAGGAAATAACCAAAGTCCTTCAATCAAGGAGACCCGAACAAATACGGGAAAAGATAAGCAACTCTCATGGAGCACCCAAGCTTCCACGTGAATAGTAAGTCCAAACAACAACAAACAGACATTGATGTCGAACTCCTCGCGACCAACCGGTATCAAACAAGGCAAGGCAAGAGTTCAAATGGGAAAATTACATCGCGCCGCACTCACATTCATGAACTAACCAACAACAGCACCACGAAGCCTACAAAATCCAAAATGGGCACAAATAATTCAATCTCGCGAAGAGATATGACCAACGGGTCATACCCCTTAAAGAAGAATACTAGGGAATCTCGGAAATGCCTCAAGATTTCAACTAAAGTAAAAGAGGAAACACAAATCCGGATGGACTATAAGGCCTATTTTACCGCCAACTATACGAGTGTTAACACCTCAATATGGAAAAACAACCAAATTTTGAGACTTAAGGGCTCCAAGGGGTACTGCCAATCACCAAACCAAAATCAGAATTTCCAAAGTCCTAAAACAACGTGCAACAAGGACCAAGTTCCGCTTTACTAATGACAAGACGAGGGATAACCACAATGACAACCTCGAATACTTCCACAAATCTCATCTTACCACAAACCACAATTTCAACTCTAGCGACACAGAGGAGACTAAGACCAATCAATAACCACATGTGATGCATCATGATTACTAGGAATGAGGACACGAGAGCACCCAAACACCGTAAGGAAACTGGACTTGCCACAAGAGAACAACACTCACCTTCCGAAGGATGGAGAAACTCAACATGCACGGAAGGAGACAGAACAAACAGGATACCTCTATGACACAGAGTCAATGTGCAATACTGTACAACATGCACACAGATATGACCGAAGAACAATGTTATGACCAAGAGAACCCATAGAGACTAAGTGTCTCCCCACGTCTCTAAGGTATTCGAACCGAAAGCTCTGATACCAAGTTGTCACACTCCGGATTTTCAAACTATTTTTTCTTTGAAATACAGTTTAAATAATAAATAGGGGATACAACTACTTACCATCCAGATACAGTCAGTTGAATTTCTCATTACATCACATAGTAGTACAAAGTAGAAGTATAATAAAGTAAAGAGCAGAAGTGAAGTACAAGTACATGCCTACTACAACTGTTATTGGACGATCGAATCTCCAACGTCTCTTTTCCTTTTTCCTCTTCTTTCTTCTCTGTTTCTTTTCCCTACATTCTTCCTCCCTTCCCCTGTACGATTTCTACCCTTTTCTTTTTGTTTTGTTTTATTTAGATTAGATAAGATTATAAATATTAAAAGAATTGAATAGCCTTTTAAGCTACATTCTGACTTGACAGGGTGCATTATAGATACTGTGGTCTTTAATCAAATTTTCTGTATTTTAAGTATTAAATGTAATTCCTTTTATTCTCTTTAATTTCTAAAATTCCTTTTACATTTCTGAAAATTCTCAAACTTCACCGGAAATTTTCTTTTATTTAACTGAACTTAATATAAATTTTAAAACAAAAATTTATTCATTTAGGATTTTAATTAATGTTTTAACCCTAATCTTAATTATATTAATTAAGAAATTTATGATCTTACATAAAGTCTTTCTTTATGGTCTTTTATCCCAAATTTATGCTAAATTAGGCTTTCCTTACATTTACCTTACATTTTCCCAAGATTTGATCCCATTTTCCTCAAACTGGTACGAGACTAATATCCCCACCGGTATACCAGTTGAACCACTCTCTGGAATTTGTATGCATGCACCATTTAACACAGATCGGTATGCAGACCGGTATACCAGAATAGAATTCCAGTGATAATAGCAACTTCAGCTGTACGATTTTGGGTTCGAATCCTTTATTTGGATCCCAAAACATATTTTTATTATGGAACAAAGGATTCTAGCTTCTTATACAACCTAAGAACTGCCTAAAAACAAATTAAAACTACTCAAATCCTTGTTCAATCTACTTGGATGAAAATTTATAATTTTTCTTAAATTTTCTGATTTCGTCAAATTTTCTTTGATTTCTAAGTTTATAGGACATAAATAGAATAGTAGTGGACTTAAGTACCTATTTCTGGTAACACTTGCAACTCCGGTGGCCTCCCGGACCCTGTCTGATCTCCTCTCCTTCTCTCCCTCCTCTCTTTTCTATCTTTTCTCCCTTTTTCCTCCATTTTGCTTTTCTTATCCTTCAGTTTAGGACAAAATTTGATTTTATTAAGGAAATTGAAGTAGTCTTTGGGCTACACTATGACGTGGAAAGGTATACCATAATTACGGTGGTCCTTAGATCCTATTTTCGTATTTTTTGTTTTATTCTATATTTTCTCTTTACTTCTTTAAATTCTCAAAAATTTATTCTTATCCCAAAAAATTTAAAACCTATTCCAATATATTTTATTTAGTCGTCCGCACTCTTAATAAATTTTTATACCTTCTTAATTAAATTTTAATAACTATAAACATATTTACAAGGATATTAAAATTCACGCTATTACATTATAGGTGGAAGGTCAATGGCCAAGGAACCTAGTGGGTGAAGGTTTATAACCGATGTACCCAAATGGAGAAAATATATAGTCTAGATACCCCATGAAAACGTTGGGCAATTGGCCTTTAACACTATTAGAAAGACATGCCTTATAAATATGAATGTTGGCATACGACCTGTAACAATGTTGGGCAGAAATGTTATTACTATTAAGTTACTTAGAGTTGGGCATATGAGTATATATGCTGAGATTTATTGTAGTTTCAAATTATTATGATGTTCATTTAATTATTATTTATGCTTTACATAATTCAATTGTTATTCCAGTTCTTATATTGTTGTATTATTTCGTATTGAGATTCGTCATCCAGATGTTAACTCTTTTTGTATATCATTACCGTAGGGGAATTGATCATTTTTTGAGTTATTTCATTTAGTTATTTGAATTATATCTATGTCTAATTGAACTCTCCTAGAATTCTTGAGGATTCTATTTTTGCATGTGATTAGGGATGGTCGTTCATTGTTGGCTGGGTTAATGTTGATGAGTCCTTAACTTATAAGATGTGGATCAAATGTATATTCCACATTTTAAAATAGTATTTTTTCAAAAAAATAGATTTTCTTGAAAGTTGTAAAATTAAATGAATAGTTTTAAAATATATGTCGGAATTATTTAATGAATTTTCTTAATAAGTCTACCATTGAATGGTTAATTTTTAAAATTTTATTATTACAAATACTCTGACAAGTATTATGACATGATATGATACTGTCTATCATGTGTCCGTGATCTTACAAGCTATTTAGGTATTGTATCGGGTCGGGGTATGATAAAATGATTCGTGTTCTTATTCATAATCTCATTCCATTATCAATTTCGAACTTGAGAAGTGCTTGATTCGGCAGAATGGCTTGATTCGGCAGAATGGCTTTGGAATTAAATGGAATGGCAGTTTACTGGTCACCATACTTTAAAATTGATGAAGATAATTCCATTTGTATAGTATTTTATCAAAATTAAAGAGTGAATAATCATTCCAATCCAACAAAACAATACATTATTCCCATTTGTAGAAATGGGAGTTGGGGGAATACTGGTGGTGCAGTGGTATAAATTCAGCCCAATAACTTTAAGATTTTAGATTTAAGTCTGAGCAGAGTTACTTTGTGTATTATTGTTAAAGATTAGAATTGTTCTCGTCTTTTTCTTTTTGCAGACACCTATTAATGGACACCAACTAGATGTTGGTTGTAGAAATGGGAGTTCATGAAGGAAAATTCAAGACTTGTTCACTAACCAGTGGAATACTCCAGTTTGTCTCTCACTTAGAAGTCTGTTCCTAATTTTGTACATAGTTTGGAATAGAGGTTTCAAACAAAAGAGAGCTAAATCAGGACATAAGGGGATAGGTTATGCTAATTTCTATCCAGCGTGATGCTTTACAAATTCTCGCAATTTAGGCATACAATGAGAAAGCTCGCACGAACATACACTATGCCAAAATTTGTTATTTGTGGCATTTTAAAACCACAGATAATAGTCTAAAACAACCAATAATACTATTAATGGTCGTAGTGACGTCGAAATACAAATCGTCAGTAGTATCGGTGTCGGGAATGCAAAAAATGGCTTTAGATTGCCATTAGTAATACCAAAACGGTGATATTGATATAAAATGACAAAAAAGTTACCAATATTTGTGGCCTATTCACAAATGCCGGCAATACTCGACACTGTTTTTGACATTTCCACAAATGCCAAGAAAGCCTATCGCCTTATAAACAAAAGTCTACATGGCAGCTGTGTGACGGCCGCATGGCACCACGTGTCCGTCATGGGGGTACCACGTGGTGCTTGCATAACGAAATATATTTGAAGAGAAATGTTTATCCTAAGAATCGAACTCATAACGCTTACCCTTCGTGCACGCGTCCTTACCAACTATGTTATGCTACATTACGTTTTCAAAGAATTATTGAAAAATATTTATATTATATGTTAGAATTCAACTTTTCTCGACATTAACAAGTCGTCGGTAATGTTTTTGCAGAAAATTTTCCTTTATATACATTATTTTAGACAAATGTCGGTAATAATGATATTTTGTCAGCATTAACAAACCGCCAACAATGTTTTTGCAGGAAATTCTCCTTTAGCAGCATTGTTTTAGACAAATACCGATAACAGTAATTTTTCCCGGCATTTACAAACCATCAGTAACGTTTTTACAAGAAATTCTCCTTTAGCGGCATTATTTTACACAAATGCCGGTAATAGTTAGTTTTTCGGTAATAAAAAATTGTCCATAATAGTTACTTTTTGCAATATGATTTCAAACACTTGGAATACAGATGTCGTAATGTCCCATTTTGGCATTGTGATGTTAGAATTGGTTGTATGACGAATTAACTGGTCATGCTTTAAAGGTTATGGCGATCTTGAAAAATAAGTATAAAATTCTATGAAAAAAATCATGGACCATATTTTTTAGTTTTTTAATTGAAGATAAAATGAGCATACTATAGGAAACAAAAATAAGGAAAAAATAAAAAGTGAACAATGTGTTGTAAAAATAAAAGAAAGCAGGACATAGATGTAGAACATATGGTTGCTTCATCAACTATCACAAAAGAGTTGGTCTTCGGGACCCAATATTATTCAAGTATTTTTGGAATATCTTTATCTCACTATTACACCAGTAGCTTTCTAACTTTTTAAATGAATTAAAACTAAATGCAGAGGTTCCTATTTATAAGCGAAGGTCCAGGGGTTAAACTATAATCTTTCTTATTCTTTTACGCCGCCGGAAAATTTGTCGCCTCTGTTCTTTTATTTTGATCAACCATCTAATATGGTTCAATTTCCAACACCCCCCTTGGTTGATCACATACCAGGAATATGTCTCACTAAAACATTGTCAAGTAAAACCTAGTGGGAAAAAACTTTGACGAAGGAAAAAAAGTACATAGTCTTGAGATATTTTGTAGCAGTGATAAAGGTCTTCAGATTGCCTAGTTAAAACCTTGCTAAGGAAAACTCAGTGGGACAAAACCTTAGGCGAAGGAAAAAGAGTACAATCTGGAAATGAATTTCAGGTCATTTTCTTCTCCTCCACTGCGCATGGCAAGTCTTTGAGTTATCACATTCCAATATTATATACAAGAGTATTGAATGTTGTTGTTGTCAATGCTTTGATGAATAAGTCAGCTAAGTTATCATTTGAACGTATTTGTTGGACATCGATATCTCCATTCTTTTGAAGCTCGTGAGTGTAAAAGAACTTTGGAGAGATATGATTGGTTATGTATCCTTTGTTATATCCACCTTTAATTTGAGCAATAGATGCAGAATTATCTTCATATTATACTATTGGTTTGTCTTTGATCGTAGATAAGTCACTTATTTCTCGAATATATGGAATCATAGATCTCAACTATATATATTCCTGACTTGCTTCATGGATTGATAGTATCTCGGAATGGTTAGAAGAGATAGCAGTCAATGTTTGTTTCACTGAGCGCCATGATATAACTGTACCACCACAAGTAAAAACATATCCCGTCTAAGATCGGGATCTATGTGGATCAGATAGATAATCAACATCTGCATATCCGATTAATTCTTCCTTTGATTCATTTGAATAAAATAAACCCATATTAGTCATCTCTTGAAGGTAGCGTAGTATCTACTTTATTCTATTCTAGTGCCTTCGAGTGGGACAAGAGCTATAATGTGCCAATAAATTGACAGAGAATGTGATATCTGGACGTGTACAATTGGCAAGATACATAAGAGCATCATTTTCACTCATATACAATACCTTAGGACTGAAAAATGATTCTCCCTTCTTTAGAGGTCGAAAATGATCTTTATTTATATCAAGAGATCAGAAAATCATTTGAGAGCTCAAAGGGTGAGCTTTATCCATGAAAAAGTGCTTCAGGACTTTTTATGTATATGTTGAATGATGTATTAAAATTCCATTTGGAAAATGCTCGATCTGCCAGCCAAGATAGAATTTAGTTTTTTCAAGATCTTTTATTTTGAATTCCTTTTTCAAATATATAGCGATTCTTGTGAGCTCTTCTAGAGTCCCTACAAGATTTAAATCATCAACATATACTGCTGTTATAGCAAATCTGGATTTTGATCTTTTTAATAAAAATGCATGGGCAAATTGGATTATTTAGATAATTCTCTTTTAATAAATATTTGCTAAGGTGGTTGTACCACATGCGTCTAGATTGTTTTAGCCCGTACAGAGATTTTTGTAGCTTAATAGATTAAACACTTATGGGTTTAGAACTAAATGCTTCAGGCACTCTATATCCTTCAGGGATTTTCATGTAAATGTTTGTGTCTGGCGATCCATATAGGTATATTGTTACAACATCCATTAATTGCATACCTAGATTTTCTGTAATTACCAAACTTATCAAAAATCTGAATGTTATTGCATCCATTACAGGTGAGTATGTTTCCTCATAATCAATACCAGGTTTCTGTGAGAAACCTTATGCAACTAGTAGTGCCTTATAGCACATGATTTCATATTTATCATTGCATTTTTGCACAAATACCCATTTACATCAAACGGATTGTATTTCTTCAGGGGCTTGGACTATATGTCCAAAAACTTCTCGTTTTGCAAGAGATTTTAACTCTGCAAGGATTGCTTCTTTTCCCATTGGCCAATCATTTCTTTGTCGACATTCCTCAATAGTTTGTGATTCACTTTTATCATTACTTCTGATAATGATTTTTACATTACTTTTGGTAATGTCGAGACCAATCTTGTATGAGAATATATTATCAATAATAATTTTATTTCTATTCCATACTTCTCCTCTAGTCATGTAATGTATTGAGATCTCATTATTTTCAAGTACCTGATCCTCTTCAAGGGATAAACTTTTAGGAGAATTCTCTTCAAGAGACCCCTCTTTTGGAGGAAATATGGGTTTCATTTCTTCTAGGAAGTCAATATTTTTGGGCTTGATCTCTTCATGAGCATTAGCTTTGGCCTCTTCGGGAGAACCGCATTCTTTGCCTTGGATTTTCCT
>NMUG010005262.1:0-13241 GCA_002855965.1 Monotropa hypopitys | reverse complement strand
ACACACAATGAACTTGAACGGAATAGACTTAAGATGAAATTCCGGAAATCATTTACTATTGCAAAGAAAGAGGAGGAACTCACACTCCTACTTGATACTTGTCAAAATGAGAAACAATGAAGAGTCATGTAGTAGGGTACTTGTAGATACTATCCCTTTTTCCTCTTACTCTCGTTTGCTTCAGTTATATTACATTCATGTACATAGTGGGATCAAATGTCATGCATCTTCTAGTTCATTCATGCTTGGTATCCTTTGTTCATATCACACTCTAGTCACGCCAATTATTTACATAGTTTGCTATAGATATTTCTTAATTTGGCATGACATGCCCTTTTTTAAAGGTTCTGCAGAAAAGAAACAGATTTTGGAGGATCTTAAAGCCCCTTGAGCATCTTGTCTATTTGGTAGCTTTTTGGGAACTAAGTACTCTATTATTTTGAAAACACCCAGATTGTGGGTTGTCATTACTTATGGCATGTAATAACTCGAACATTATTTTTCCTTCTCTTTTACCCCTTTCTATGGTTTGAACTTATGATTTAGATTTTTCGCACTCACACTCGGATTTTGGTAAGATTGGAATGGGAGGTGTTTGATGTTTAGACTTTCTTAAATGGTAATGATCCATGTTTGTGTCCCCTTTTGTAAATAAATTATATTTCAAAAAAAATATGGCTTAAAAATTCGGGGCGTGACAACTTGGTATCAGAGTTTTCGGTTTCGAAAACTTAGGCCTTTTGGGAGACTTTAATCTCGATGGGTTGCATTGTGTTCGTTGACATCGCATGCATGCATGAGTATTTAGATATGCATTGACATTTGATCCCTAGGTTGGCGTCAATTTCTGAAATGATGTTGGTACGTTGTTCTTTGTGGGTACACTACTTCTACTGATTTCCTTATCTGCGAGAATCTACCATTATGATCGTCGTGCCTGTTTTCTTTTGAGCAAGGACTTACTTGTTAACTGGACTACCTATTCGAGCCTTGTTTTGTGCTCAGTTCTCATTGTCTTCTTGAATCTTTGTAGAATGCCTCCACGTCGCAACATTGCTTCAGGAAGAGGTCGTAGGAACAACGTCCAGGAGGCACATAGCGAGGAAGTCGATGACCACCGAGCAGGTGTGAAGCATATTGCACCTCCCGTTATTCCAGTTCCTGCTCCGGAGGGGCTTGTTGCTCCTAGTCAGTTTGCGCGAGAGCTAGCGGCTGCCATGGTCGAGGCTAGTCGGGGATTTGCTGCTTCTAGAGAAGGTACGGGTGACCGTACCCTTGATGCTTTGCGAGAGTTCAGAAGGATAGGTCCTCCCAAGTTCAGTGGGGAAGGCGAACCGCTTGAGGCCGGTCATTGGTTAATGGAGATTAGACAGGTGTTTGACACCTTGGGTATCATAGAGGATAAGTTGCGTATTACTTTTGCAACCTACCAACTTTCAGGAGAGGCTATTTTATGGTGGAGTTCTATTGTGGAGATGAGACGCGCTAGTCTTCTTGCCAGTGGAGATGCTGATCCGCAAGCTATCATGGATCCTATCAGTAATATGACATGGGCGGACTTCTTAGCTGCCTTTGAGAATCAGTATTTTCCGGAGAGTTACTGAGACCAGCTCAGAGAGCAGTTTGAGCATTTAGAGTAGGGGACTATGTATGTGTCCCAGTATACCTTGAGGTTTCGGGGCTTGTCTCGATTCGCGACTGATTTAGTCAGTTCAGAAGAGCGAAAGTATAAGAGATTTGAGAAAGGTCTTCATTCTTCTATTCGGCGGATGGTTATGGGTCATCGAATTCGAGTCTTTGCCGAGCTTGTGGATTGTGCCAGGGCAGTAGAGCCCAGGAAAGATTATTAGCAGAGGGACTTTGCTTCGAGGGCAAAGGTATGGGAACTGCGCCGACATGGTTCCAATTCCAGTTCTTCATCTTCAGGCAGCTTCGGGAGGAAGCGACAGCGGGAGGAGTCTCGCTTTTCTCATGGCCCGCGATCACGTGCCAGTTCAGGGTCCGTGCGGGGTCCTATTGTTTGCCATCGATGCCGTCAGACTGGGCATGTGTGAGACGATTGTAGGGCGGCAGGGTGTTTCGATTGTGGCCAGGTAGGCCATTTGGCTAGAGATTGTCCCAAGAGGGCAGGGGATTTCAGAGAGGCACGACCACAGTTGCAACAACATAGGGGTGGGCCCACAGTAGTTGGGTCCTTCTGGTTCAGTACAGGCTTCCCGTACTGGAGGAGTTCTGACTCCTTCCAGGCCTCAGCAGCCGTTCCAGCCGAGAGGAGGAGGTCAGCAGGGTCCGACGACCCAGGGCAGAGTCTTCGCCATTCCAGCAGCTTCTACTCCTTCTGTGGCTCATCAGCAGCCGGAGTCCTCAATCGTGCGGGGTATATTTCTCATTTATAATTCTTGGGCGAGCGTGTTGTTTGACGGTGCATCACATTCATTTTTAGCTGCATCTTTTGTCCGTGCTTTGGGGGTTAGATTTGGATGTCCTTGATCCACCATTATTTGTGGACACTCCCATTAGAGGTCGTGTTCGTCTAGACCGAGTGTGCAGAGACTGTGAGTTGACTCTCGAGGACCACAGGTTTACTTTTGATTTCATTGTCCTGGAAATGTATGGATTCGATCTGATTCTAGGGATGGATCGGTTGTCAACCTTCCATGCCCATATTGATTGTCATCGACGCCGAGTGCGATTGTTCTTTCCAAAAGGACTTTATTTCTATGTGTATGGTGACCAGAAAGAGTCCACCGATTATTCCTTCTATGATCCGAGGGACCGTGATTCAGTCAGTTGTATGTTGGCCAGTCTTAGTCTCGACGACGATTCTTCTCTATGTGGGGAGTTGCCCCCAGTTGTTTACGAGTTCCCAGACATGTTTTTGGCAGAGTTGCCCGGTTTACCACCTAGGCGAGAGGTGTAGTTCTCCATTGATTTGTTGCCCGGTACATCTTCGATTTCGGTACCACCTTACAGATTTGCGCCAGCAGAGCTGCGGGAGTTAAAATCCTAGTTGCAGGAACTATATGATTTGGGCTTCATTCGGCCTAGTTCTTCCCTGTGGGGTGCGCCTGCTTTATTTGCGAAGAAGGACGGTTCGTTACAGTTGTGCGTCGACTATTGGAAGTTAAATCACGTGACGGTGAAGAATAAATATCCTATGCCTAGGATAGATGACTTGTTTGATTAATTACGTGGTTCGACATGTTTCTCCAAGATCGATTTTCATTCCGGTTACCACCAGTTATTAGTGCGAGTGGAGTATATTCCGAAGACGGCTTTTCGCACCCGCTATGGTCACTTGAGTTCGTCGTCATGCCTTTTGGCCTGACCAATGCTCCAACCACGTTCATGGATCTCATGAACCGCATCTTTCGTATTCATCTTGACCGGTTTGTAGTGGTCTTTGTTGACGACTTTCTCATCTATTCTGCTTCCGAGGAGGAACATCAGGTTCATCTCAGAGTTGTGTTAGAGTTGTTGCGGGAACATCACCTTTATGCCAAAACTTAGCAAGTTTGAGTTTTGGCTTCAGGAGGTTAAGTTCTTTGGTCATATCGTTCCCCAAGACGAAGTTTCTATTGATCTTAGCAAGATAGAGCAGTTTCTTTGTGGCCACGTCCCCAGAGTGTGTTCGACATCCGGAGTTTTCTTGGCCTAGCTGGTTACTATCGGCATTTTGTGTTGGACTTTTCTCGACTTGCGGTACCAATGACTCGTTTAACCCGCAAGGGTATTCCTTTTCTTTGGAATTATGATTGCGAAACGGCTTTTGAAGAGTTGAAGCGGCGACTCACTTCGGCACCTATTCTTATCTTTCCCGAATGAGGAGTTGGTTATTCAGTGTATTGTGATACTTCACATGATGGGATGGGTTGTGTACTCATGCAAGGAGGTAAAGTTGTGGCTTACGGATCGCGACAGTTAAAGATTCACGAAAAGAATTACCCGACTCATGATTTGGAGTTGACGGCAATCGTTTTTGCATTGAAGATGTGGCGAAATTACTTGTACGGTGAGCGGTTCGAAGTTTTCTCAAATCATGAGAGCTTGAAGTATTTGTTTACCCAAAAGGAGCTTAATTTGCGACAAAGGCGATGGATGAAGCATTTGGAAGATTATGATTTCGAGTTGCATTACCATCCCGGTAAGGCAAATGTAGTTGCTGACGCTTTGAGACGAAATTCTTCTCACTTGCTTTATTTGCGCCTGCTTTATTTGCCAAGAAGAAGGACGATTCACTACGATTGTGTATCGATTACAGAAAGTTGAATAGGGTGACTGTGAAGAACAAGTATCCTATGCCTAGGATCGATGACTTGTTTGATCAACTGCGTGGTTCGACGTGTTTTTCCAAGATAGATTTGCGTTCCAGTTACCATCAATTATAAGTGCGAGCGGAGGATATTCCGAAAATAGCTTTTCGTACCCGGTGTGGTCATTTTGAGTTCGTCGTCATGCCTTTCGGCCTGACTAACGCTCCAGCGACATTCATGGATCTCATGAACCGTATCTTCCGTATCCACCTTGATCGTTTTGTGGTAGTGTTCGTCGACGATCTTCTTATCTATTCTGCATCAGAGGAGGAACATCATATTCACCTACGGGTTGTGCTAGAGTTGCTGCGAGAGCACCTTTTGTATGCCAAGCTTAGCAAATGTGAGTTTTGGCTTCCGGAAGTGAAGTTTCTGGGTCACGTCGTGTCGCAGGGAGGCGTCTCGGTTGATCCTAGCAAGGTTGATGCTGTTTCTTTGTGGCCGCGTCCACAAAGTGTGTTTGACATTCGGAGCTTCCTTGGCCTAGCTGGTTATTATCAGCGTTTTGTGTTGGATTTTTCTCGACTTGCGGCACCTTTGACTCGTTTAACCCGCGAGGGTATTCCTTTTCTTTGGGATTATGATTGCGAAACGACTTTTGAAGAGTTGAAGCGGCGACTCACTTCGGCACCTATTCTTATCTTTCCCGAACACGGAGTTGGTTATTCAGTGTATTGTGATACTTCACATGACGGGCTGGGTTATGTACTCATGCAAGGAAGTAAAGTTGTGGCTTACGGATCGCGACAGTTGAAGATTCACGAAAAGAATTACCCGACTCATGATTTGGAGTTGGCGGCAATCGTTTTTGCATTGAAGATGTGGCGAAATTACTTGTACGGTGAGCGGTTCGAAGTTTTCTCAAATCATAAGAGATTGAAGTATTTGTTTACCCAAAAGGAGCTTAATTTGCGACAAAGGCGATGGATGGAGCATTTGGAAGATTATGATTTCGAGTTGCATTACCATCCCGGTAAGGCAAATGTAGTTGCTGACGCTTTGAGCCGAAATTCTTCTCACTTGGCGAGTTTAGTTGTTTCTGGTTGGAAATCTATGGAAGACTTGGGTCCTTACTGTAACGACCTAGAATTTTAAATATATTTTTTAGAATAAATTTTTTTATATCTATATTCAATGAAGGATTAGGTTCGATAGATGATAATCTAGTGATTTAGAGTGGTGAGGATCACCGGTATTGAATTGGTAGGATTTTGGTCATTCCGGCAATGTGCTGAGGGCGTTCGAGGCCCATTACGACCCCGATGTTTTCCGCAAATTGAAATTCAGTGTTCATAAAAGTTGTAGAGAATTTCGTTAGGAATCCAACGCAACTTGAATCGTCGCAATCGGAGATCGGACGAAGAAGTTACGCCCGATTTACCTCGTGGCAGTTTTTCCTTTGGTTCAGCGAAATTGGTTATCGATAATGGGCCTTGTGGTTATCGATAACGTCTTGTTCCCCAAAACCCATAGAAAGTCCAGAGAGTTTGGTTAGCGATAACGGGTCTTGTGGTTATCGATAACGGGTTGTTCCCCAAACCCCATAGAAATTCCAGATAGTTTGGTTACCGATAACGGTTTTTGTGGTTATCGATAACGGGTTGTGCATTGGTCCCTTGGTTAGGACCCAAAGATCTGGTTATCGATAATGAGTATAGTGAAGGCTTCTGGTTATCGATAACGGGCCAGTCGGACAGCTTTTCATTAAGGGTTTTTTGGTCTTTTTCTGGGGGTCTTATATATCATTTTGGCCCGATTTTGGGGCATCTTTCCCTCATTTCCTGCAACCCTACTCTCTCTCTACCTCCATCCCAAGCTCTCTCTCCCTTCTCTCTAAAAATTAAGCACTTTCCAAAGGGATTTTGGAAAAATCTCGAGTTCTAACGTCGTTCTACGCGCCGAGGGCTTTCCGGCAACCCAACTTTCATCGCCATCAGTCAAGATTTTGGGTAAGCCTATTTTCTAAAGTGGGTTTCTTGCATTGTGCATTTAGGATTCGTCGATGTACTCATCGTTGCCGTCATTTTGATGTGCATAGGTTCGTTGGTGATATGGAGACTTTTCCGGCTATCGCTCCGGCGAACTTTCTGGTGACTTTTCCGGCGGCAGCTCCATCGACGCTTCCGGTGGGTAACTTCTAAATCCTACTTTGTATGCGTAGTCGTGTTTTCATTTCACTCCATGTTTCATTGATTCATCGGTTATTGGTTCGTTGGACATTTTCGGGTTACTCTTATATTCAATTCGATTCAATCATCGTATGTCGGGTAAATGGGTGTTGCGAAATTCGTCATTTGGGTGTCTTGTGATCATTCGTGGATAATTGTGTCAAATTAACCCCTCGGAGCAAGTCTAGGCACTTTAGGAATCTTTGCCCGTCGTGTGTTCGATAAAATGCCTAAACGAGATAGAGTTGTGTGAGTAGGGATAAATTTGTGTCGAACTGTGTCATGAGGCATAGGAAGACTTGTGGGAGTAAATTTGGGGGTGTTGTATCGAAATGAATAAGACTTGGGATTATGGCGAAGTGTAATGTGATTTGGGCACTTATGAACAATCAATGTGAATTGGGAGTTTTTTTTTTTGAAAAGCCAAATGTTTTATTAATTATGAGGTGAATTTACAAGACACTGCATAGGGCATCCAACCCTCTTAACCGGACATAACAGCTAAATTACAGCCAGAGAACATAACCCCCTAATTATCAGCACCCTACTCATCACACAAAAAACAAACAAACAGCAGCAGCCTAAATAAATAAACGAAAAAACATAATGAAACTAAACTCCCGCCTAAACTAAAACAAGAAAGCGGATAAACCAGCCTGCTCCCATGGCAACCCTAGCCGCCGCCGCCTTACACCCGGACCCCTCGCTGGAATGGGTTGCGTGGCAAAATTGGGTGTTAATTGTGTCGTGTCGACTTGGGATGATCTTAATGGAATCATAATGGTCTTGTACGTAGGGTGATCCTTATTGGTAGTAAAATGTGACACTTGTGGAGGTATGAGAGGATTGAGATCACTTGTGCATACTAGATGGTTTGAGTGGTAAAAAGGGAGTAGTCGTTGTGTGTTGACTTGGGATGATGAGAACAAAATTGTAATAACCACGTTCGTTGATTGTGATCCCCTTGGGAATGAAATGGGTATTAGTGAGATATCACGTGAGGTTCAAATGTGAAGCTACTGTGTTGTCATTGCGGTGGTCATATGGTTTGGGGTGGCTTTCCTTGGTAAGGGCGCGGGAACCTTCGGGAACTTGATCTGGCCTTGGGCTTGCTTTATCAAAATGGTGGTAATGATTTAGATTCACCCAACATGAAATGAACAAAATAAACGTAATGCACAACCAATACGGGGATGGATCCTACGAGGACCACCCTTGGACAATCCAAAATCCTACACGTGAACATAATCAAGTGGAACATGAACATATGACGTTTGTTGGCATACGAGGATCCATCTCGGGTTTGGGAGGTCTTTGTCCCAACCCTTATACTTTCTTTTACGTGCCTTTTGGCAACTCACTGGATTGGGAGGTTACATGCCCCAGGGTGATGGTTTGAGATGGTATCCATCCGGGTTAGGAGGGTTTGCCCTATCCCGCGGTATCGCCCATTAAACAACTTTGACATGACGAACGATACGACAATGCAATTTACTAGCCTTGGCTAGGGATTTTTCCAATAGAGTACTTGATATGGATACGGGAATGGACTTCTGATGGGATTCCCGGGATGGTCGCGTCATCCACGACATTGTGCACAATGGGGGTTACTTGGCCCTCGCAGCAATTACTTGGGAAACGACGGACAGGATGGTTAGTGGGTTTCATCGACAGAAGCTTAGTCGTGTTCTTTATGTTTTATGACAGATTTGAAGTATTAATTCAAAAAAGAAACCAACTCAAGAAAAATGTGAATCTGTACATGCCTTCTTTACTCGTACTTTTACTCACTTGTTCACTCATTTTATAAAATACTGTTATGGCTATTGAGCCGGACAAAACTATTATGTTATCACTCTTGCAAATGGAAAGGGAAGAGCTTGTGAAAACCTTTTATACATGGACAAACATGATGTGGAAAATGTTTTATGATTCTCGCAAGGACATGATATGGCCACGGAATACGGTCAAAAACGGATAAGAGCCAGAATGCTGGGGGCAGGGTCAGATACCATGCATGAAGGGACAGGCTATAAGGTTGAGACCAAACCAGATGGTCGTTGGATGATATCATACCACTTTGCAAATTACGGGGTAGCTCCCCTTGTTCTGGTACTATGAAGGCTGTAATTGGTTGGCTTGATAGACTGGTTGACAGTCATGCATTTCGGGTAGATTACCCAAAGCAGTCAATATGCACTTGTTGCAGGTTCATGCGTGAAAGATGCCGAAAATCTGATATGACCAGAATGGGTCAATGATACTACTCTTGAGGCTATTAAGCCACTCATACTATGTTTATCTGAAATGATTTACTTGCAGGAAATGATCTTGGTTGTTCATGAAACTTGTAGTTTGGGCATGTACTAAATTCACTCTATCTTTATAACGTATGTGTTTTTCTAAAACTCTTTTCAGGATTTGAAGAGCAGTAGTAGGAGCTCTTGGTTATTTCACGCTTTTTTGCTATTATTCAAATCTAAAATTGTTCGGTAAATCCATAAACTCGTTAAATAAGGCCTTTAGCGAGTTTGCTCGTTGGTCGGTCATGGCTCATGTGTGATTGGGTCGTGACACGTTTGACATGGTGAATTAGTTTGAGAAAAGCTACCGGCCAAGGCATCTCAAAACAAATCACCAAGGTCATACGGTTACCACATTAGGATGTGTGTGTTTGGTGTGGTGTATTCTTTGGCTCGAGGATTTTGGAGCATATTCATATATTGCATTTATTTTTGGTTAGTTCGTGGGTGTTGGTACGATGACGTATCCTCGTTAGTTAAAATTCTCCAAGCATTCATGCAAAAGGGCTTGAAGCCGCTTGAAGCTGCATCAGTGTGTCTATTGCGTATCGGCGTATCGACGTATCGGCGTATCCTTGGCATATCCTCATATATTGGTGTACTTGTAGTACGACTATTGGTTTGTGGAGGACGACAACATGAGAATTTCTAATGTGCGAGTTGTAGATCGATGAGAGAGTGTTGGCGTTTGTAACTCCGACTCATCTATTTTCTTTCGTTTGGTAATAATCATTGTGAGAAGTCTGTCTCTTGTAGAACTCTCTGTTCTTTTGTTATCTCGATGGAATCGATTTCGTGTCAGTGTGTCGGTATCGTGTCGGGAAGCATTCCCTTATTTCTTTCCATGTTTGTGAGCATACGAGTTGTGTAGCGCGCCCTTGCATTGTTGCTCTTGCGAATGAACCATTGGAGGTTGAAGCGAGATCATGTCTGTGCTTGATCAAGTATCCGAGCAACTGTGTCGAGTCCAAGCACCCCGTTTGAATATGGTACCATGTTTCATGTAACCCAACTCTTGATGAGTTCGTCGTAGAGGCAAGTTTCGGTTCCAATTCATTTGTTGAGAAATAAAATTCTTTGGTTTCGACAGTCGGGTGGTTTGGTTTTCATCTCCTCTTTTCTTACTCAATTTCAATAACGAAATTTCTTTAAGGGGTATGAGATGTAACGACTTGGATTTTCAAAGTCATTTAAATTCAATTTTTTAGTTTTGAAATATATCTCGGGGAGTTCTAAATTGATTTTGACCTCTTGGTTTTGGATTTCTTTCCTTGGCATGCGATTCGGGCGTTAACGAGTTATTTCGATAAGTTTGCAAATCGTTAGTTTGATCATCATCGACGTTCGTGGATTCAAGGAAGGTCATGACGTGACCTTAAGACGACTATTCGATGTCTAGAACATTTTAGAAATGTCCGGGGTTGTGTCGGGAAGGTTTGGAAGTGGTTCGGAGTTTTTTCGGAACATTCAGTTGGAGGCTCGTCCAGACCAGGGATGGTCCCGTCTGGACAAGGGAGCAGAGAGTTTAGGGTTGTGCTTCAGGAGGTCTCATCCGGACCGGGGTGGTGTCCGTCCGGACGGTGGTGGGTTCTCGTCCGGACGACGGGATTCTCGTCCAGACGACACGATAGAGAAATGTGTTTTAAATTTGCGGGTCATGCGTTTTTGGTCCATTTCATCATTTCCTTTCTCTCTCTTGTCCGAAAATCCTCTCCCTCTCCCTCTCAAACACATTTCTCTCCTCCCTCTCTCTTGATTTCATAAGGATCCCTTGAGGTTTGAGGATTTTCTCCTTCACAAACGTCGACAAGGGCTTGACGATCTATACGTGGATGGGCTTGGTTCGTGGCGGTGTTAAGGATCTCTCTCGCGGACTTGGAACTTCGGCGAGTCTACGGTGGGTAAACTCTTAAATATTACTAAGTGTGTGTGTGTGTGTGTGTGTGTACTCTAGGATTTATTTCCGTTGTTATATCGTATTGATGTCGTATTTCGTAGATTTATGGATATCCCTTGCTTGAGGTGACCTAGGATTAGTGCTAATGGGTATTGTAGGATGTGTTTAATAGTGGTTTGGTTGTGATTTGGTGGTTGGTAGGTTGATTGGTGGCTATGGGAGTTTAAGGCCACCAAGTAGTTGACGAAATGCCTTAATTAATCTTGATCCATGTCTTGGAGAATTTGACATCGCTAGGTTATCCCAGGACTCGTATGGTTATGTAGTCGGTCCCGTTGCGTACACATAATCATTGTAGATTCTTTAGAATTTGATGAGCACTAAAGTATTCGATAAAATTTCCTCATCAAGCTTTGTAGTGAAATTGGGTTGTTGGTTTTCCAGAATGTATGGTGGTACTTCATCGTGGCTGGCTTGACAGTCATACTTGAATTTGTTAAAGTTGGATGTTGAATTTGGTTGGTGGTTTTTCTCTTGATTTAGTCAAGGAAAAGGCATGTTATGTGAATTAAGAATTTTATAACATATTCAAATGTATTCAATAAACATCAAAATGGAGGATGTGCCTTAGGAGGGCTACTCGAACCAAATCTCAAATCCTTCAATCATGGCTCACATACATGATTAAAATAATCGGCAATGAAATTCTTTAACGACGTGGAATCATAGGGTATAGTGGCCCTCCCAACGAGTTGGGGAACACTGGAATGTTTGGCGGGAATAGACTAAGGTCGTAACTTCCTGGATGGTCGCACCATCCACAATATTGTGCACAACGAAAATAGATAGATGTTGGACTTCCTCGGTGGTTGCGCCACCACGTTGAGCACAATGGGGGTAGCGTAGCCCTTCCAACGAGTTGGGGAATCATGGAAGGAAAGGATAGTGCATTGAGAAGCCACTATGCCGGACCCACCCAATATGATGCGATTCACAAATGATAAAAGTGAAATGAAAGGATAAATAAAGAATGGACTTAGGAGGGGATTCTTGGATTTAGTCTTAGTGTAAAGTTATGGAACGATTGGCAACGTGTAACGAGGATGAAAGGATAAATCAAGAATGGACTTAGGAGGGTATTCTTGGATTTATTCCTATTGTGAAGTAAACGAACGGAAAGATAGAAAGATAAGAAATAAACACCTCAAATATCCAAAGTTGCATATGAATCCAATACTTAATGACAACGATAGTTTGTGAGGTTCGCGAAGTAGATTAGTGATGGCTATCTCGGTAGAACTTTCGTTTGGATTCTTGGTCGACCTTTAGGATAGCCTTACCCTAGTAGAGAGTTAGGTTAGTTTGTCTAAGAGTTTGTGTATGTTGGACCTAGGAGATCTCTTTCCTTACACACGCTTGATCTTAAGGACTTGCAAATTCATGTATTGTCGATAGTACGTCTATATTCACTATGCTCTAGGGTACGTTTCCACCACGTGTGGCTTGGGTCTTTTACTGTCTTTGGTTTCTTTCATAGTTCTTGTACGTTTACTTTCGGACACGTAGACACGCACTGCATATGCATGTTTGGTAGTAGTTAGGTTTTTTTTTACTGAGATGTGGTTCGCTCAGACCCTCCTTTTTCTCTTTTTCTAGTTCTGTTCTGCAGGGCTGGAGGACTTGGTGATGTGGAGTTCGAGTCAGCTGCTGGATTTTCTTGGACTCAGCTACCTTCCAGTTTCAGTTGTCTTTCATGTACCTTATATTTCAGTTGCAGTGTTTTCAGTTGTATTTTCCTTTACGTTGTACTTCAGTTTTAATACTTCTGTTGTAGCCATGTATTGTACTTCACTTCTTACGCTCTTGTACTTTTCTTATAGCTCTTCTCTGGCACTGTTTATGATGTAATGGTAAATTCAATTGACTGTATCTAGATGGCAAGTAATTGTATCCCCTGTTTATTATTTAAACCGTATTTCAAAAAAATGGTTTGAAAATCTGGGGCGTGACAAGGTCCATGCAAAATACGTTCGTTGATTTCCGAGACTGACTGACAGCTGTAGAGAAATCTGAATGGATTGACGTTTATCCTTAACTAAATTCCGAATTTGGATCGAATAAATTCAGTCTTTATGTCGTCTTCTCGATAATGAATTTACTTTTGATTAGAAGGAAAATTTTGGTTGCTCGTGTGGGATTTTGCTTATTCCCGAACATTATGTCTGTTCGAATGAGGTTTCTGTACCGTCCGTTTGCAATTTGTCTCGACCGGTGCATCGGTTTCAAATTCCGAGTGTGGGTAAATGTTGTTTAACACTTTACTATTGTTGTTTGAACATCTTGCTATTTTTGGATCACGTTGGTGCTGTTCGTGAGAAGTCTTAATATTCCGGATGTGCGAGTTGATCTCTGTGAAGACCATTTTGCTGATTTTTTTATTTTGTAAGGGCTAAGTCAAAATTTGGATATCAACATCTATTATACATTTTACCTCTTTGTCCCAGTCATATTCTCAATTTGTCTCAGTCATACAATTCTATCCCAGTCATACAATTCTATC
>NMUG010005261.1:0-13240 GCA_002855965.1 Monotropa hypopitys | reverse complement strand
AGTTTTTCCTTTGGTTCAGCGAAATTGGTTATCAATACGGGCCATTGTGGTTATCGATAACGGGTTGTTCCCCAAACCCCATAGAAAGTCCCGAGAGTTTGGTTATCGATAACGGGTTTGTGGTTATCGATAACGGGTTGTTCTTTGGTTCCTTGGTTAGGACCCGAGAGTTCGGTTATCGATAACGGGTTTGTGGTTATCGATAACGGGTTGCCCATTGGTCCCTTGGTTAGGACCCGAGGATCTGTGTAACACTCCAAAAGTTTTATCGAATTCTTTTCGTCGTTAATAAATCCATAAAATCAAGTTCCGTTGATTTTATTCTCGATCGTTAGTGATCGTTGCGACTCGTTCAGTTCTTGAATCGTTTGATCGTTGGTTCGTCTATTCAATCGTTAGATGCGTGGTATTGCCTCGGAAGGCCATGTCGTAGCTTTGGAAACAAGTATGAGATGTTAAAGCAGAAGTAGTATCAGAAGATAAAGTTGTGGACAGTTGATATATGCCATTGGAATGAGTGCATTTAGCCAAAATGTTGTTGTTGCTTTTGTCCTGAAGCAAAAATGATTGAGAATCAAATATAATTCTTCAATTATTCTCATTAGCAAGTTTTTATACAAATAGAAGATTTGTAGCATTTTGAGGACCATGTAAGACATTCTTGAGTCTTAATCGAGAACATGTCAACGAAATGATTCTTGGACCAGTATTTTGAATAGGCATAGAAGATCCATTAGCAACAGTAACCTGATCAAATCCTTGATAAGACTCATAAGAGCTTAAGGTATATAGATCATTAGTTATATGATTAGATGATGCAGAATCAATACACCAATGAGATGGTACATGATTTGATATAGAAGCAGCAAAAGCCCTAGGATCGTTGGTGTTAGACTGAGTATGAGATAAAAATTTGGGGTTGAAAGTTAACATTCATCCGATGCCATCACTCAAAATCTGAGTGATTAGGTTTGTTGCAGATTTGACAAATTAGTCTGGTAGGATGATTACCAAAGCTATTTCCAAAAAATTTAGAGGAACCTCTTCCTCTATTACCAAAAACGAATTGTTTCCTCCTCGATTGTTGTTTTGAGAAGAGTTTCTTCTTCTATTTTCCGGGAAATTGATGATATCCTCTTCCTATATTATCAGAAAACTATTGTTGTCTAGTTTTATTTCTGAACAGAATATGCTACATTCATTTCTCCTAAATTCAAACCTCTATTTTAATTTTCAATATGTACAGATTCAGATTGAATCAACATACACAACTCAGACATTGTCATACTCTATATCTATTTTGAATTATTGTTTTGAAGGCATCGTATTCAGTAGGTAATCCATTTAGTATAATTAGAATCAGATCATCTTAACTAAGAGAAGAGACAACTAAAGAAAGCTGATATGCAATTCCTTTGATTTGTTTAAGCAAATCATCAATCGACCCTATTTTCTTAACCGAATTCAATTGAATCTTTAGTTGATGAATGTGTGATCTAGACAAGGATGTAAGTATTGTCTCAAGTAATTTCTAGAGTTCAAAACATGTTTCACACTAAATTATTGTGGTGTATATCACGAAGTTAAAGTAGATGACAAACATCTAATAAGATGTGAATGGTATATCTTCAAATTGTATAATCTGGATTAGTCACCTTCTGTAACTTTTCATCCATTATAAATTCAGACAGAGATAAAGTTCCATCAACAAACCTCAGTAGATCTGCTGCTTGAAGAATTTTCTTCACTTGATTTTTTCAGACAACATAATTTTGTGAATCTAACTCCACTGTAACGAACGAATGGAGATTATTGATCAATAGGTTTAGATTTGCAGGAATTGAAACTGACATTAATGATGTGTCCATTAGAATGATAGGATTTAAATTCTTTTAATTCATGGGAGTTTATTGCTGCTCTGATACCATGAAGAAATTTTCAATCGAATATTTTCTCAAACTTCGGTAGTACAATTTGAATCAAATATGTCCTATTTATACACAAACGTAACCGACTTAACTGAACTAAACTATCCTACGAGATGCCAGCTAGCCTTGCTAACTATCTTAGATGCTAGTTAGACAAACTAACTGAATTAACAGATGACAGTTTGGACAAGATGTTTGAATAACAGGACAAGACTATGTTTGTTCTTCTGGAAGAACAAACATAATCTTCCGGTAGACCAAGGTACTATCTGGCTGAGTTAAAGAATTTCCTTCTGATTTCCTGGTAGACCATGCTTGGATTTCTGGAAGAGCATTGATTAGATCCTTGAAATAAATTGCCTGTTTTTCATCTTTCGTAAATATGATGATGTTTTACCAGTAAACCATTTGTAAAAGCCTTGATATGTCAACAACAATCACAGTTTCCTAATTATTATACTAAGATGATTCATCTAGACAATGCTGATGAATTTACCTCTCAAACATTCACTGATTATTGTATGTCTATTAGAATTGACGTTGATCATCCTGTTGTATATACACATACTAAAAATGGTCTGCCTGAATCTTTTATAAAAAAGACTTCAACTAATTGCTCAAACTTTGATAATGAAAACAAGATTACCATCTTTTGCTTGGGGACATGCCATATTGCATACTGTATCTCTTATTCATATTAGACCTACTACATATCATAAATATCCACCATCAGAAATTGTTCTTGGTCAATAACCAAATATCAGTCATATTAGAATCTTTGGTTATATTGTATATGTACTCATTCCCCTTCCTCAACATACTAAAATGAATCCTTAACGTATACTTGGAATCTATATTTGTTTTGATTCCTCCCTAATCATTATATATTTTGAACCTTTAACTGGTGATGTTTTTAATGCACATTTGTGGACTGTCACTTTGAAGAAATAGTTTTTCCAACATTAGGGGAGAAAAGTCACATCCTAAAGCTCGACATGAATTACTTGAAATACCCCGACATTATCTTATATTGATCCTCGTACTAATCAGCGTAAACTAGAAGATCAAAGGATTATTCGTTTGCAAAAAATATTGCAAATCAATTGTTGGATGTCTTCACCCACATAAAACTATTACCAAGTCTTATATAGCAACTGTTAACACTCCATGTAGGATTGAAGTCCCAGCGGGACAAACCCCTAGTGTGGTAGTAAATAAATCAAAGGTACACCTGAAGCATGTGGTACATGTCAATCCAAAGGATAAGCTTACCTGGAAGAGGAAATTCCAATGTAGAGAATATGGTGCTCTTGAAGAGACCCAATTGAAACCTATAAATACCCCAAAAGACGTGAAACCTATATTTTCTCCAGAAGAGGGATCTCTTGAAGATAATTCTTTTAAATAATTATCCCCTAAAGAGGTTCAGGTACCTGAAACTAATGAGATATCAATACATTTTATGGGATATGAATAAAACCATCGTAGACAATGTATTCTCATTTAAGGTTGCTCCCGACATTACCAAAAGTAATGGAGAAATCATTACTAGAAGTAATGAAGAAAATGAATAACGCACCGTCAAAGAATGTTGATGTCGAAATAATTGGCCAAGGTGAAAATAATCAATCCTTGCATATTTTAAGTCTCTTAAAAAAAGAGAAGTTTTGGACCTATAGTTCAAATCCCTAAAGGAATACAACTTTTTGGATGTAAATGGGCATTTGCGCGAAAGCGCAATGAAAATGATGAAATTTTGCGCTATAAGGAATGATTGGTCGCATAGGATTTCTCGAAGATAACTAGAATTGATTATGAAGAAACATATTCACCCGTAATGGATGCAATAACATTTAGATTTTTTGATAAATTTGGTAGTTATAAAAAATGAATATGTAATTTTGGATGTTGTTACAACATATTTGTATGGATCACTGGACACTGACATATACATAAAAAATCACGAATGATATAAAAGTGCATGGAGTACATAATTCTAAATCCAAAGGTATTTATTCTATCAAGCTACAAAGGTCTATATACGTGTTAAAGCAATCCCGGTGCATGTGGTAATTGCCTAAGAGATTATTTATTAAAAGAATGATATAAAAATGATCTCATTTGCCCATGCATTTTTTATTAGAAAAATCAAATTCGAATTTATTGTAATTGCAGTTTATATCGATGATTTAAATCTTGTGGGAAAAACCAAAACATATCTCAAATAAGAATTTGAGATGAAAGAACTTGGTAAAACAACATTTGTTTCGGTCTTCAGATCGAGCATTGACCGTGTGGGGTCTTTGTACATCAATCAATATACAGAGAAAAATCTTGAAGCACTTTTTAATGGATAAGGCCCATTCATTGAGAACTTCAATGATTGTCCAATTACTTGATTTAAATACAGATCATTTTCATCCTCCAAAAGAGGGTGAACAACTAACTTGGTGATGAAGTACAATATACGAGTGCGATTGGAGCACTTATGTACCATGTTAATAACACAAGCCCCAACATTGTATTTTCAGTCAACTTGACAGAACATTATAGTCATTCTCCTACTCGAATGCATTGGAATGTAGTCAAACATATACTACGCTATCTTAGAGGCACAACCGATATGAATTTATTCTATCCAAATGGGTCAAAGTCAGAACTAACTGGATATGCAAATGTTGGATTTCTATCTGATCTACATAAAGCCCGATCTCAAATAGGATATATATTCACATGTGGTGGTATTTCCATATCCTGGGCTCGGTGATGCAAACATTAATTGCCACATCTTCGAATCATGCCGAAATTAGAGCAATTCAAGAAGCAAGTCAAGAGCGTATATGGCTACGGTCTATGTTTCAACATATTCGAGAAACGGTCTTGAATGAAAAGCAACCCAACTATATTATACGAAGTTAACTCTACTTGTATCACACAAATCAAATGTGGCTACATAAAAGATGATCGAAAAAAGCACCTCTCCCAAGTTCTTTTACACATACGACCTATTGAAAAGTGGAGATATTGATGTTCAGTAGATATGTTTAAACAATAATCTGATAGATTTATTTACTAACAACATTCAAAAAACTAGTCAAGGGAATCGAAATGTAGAAACTCAAAAATCTTTCATGAACAATTGGGGAATAGAAAATGGTCTCAAGATCATTTATATATTATACTTTTTTTTCTTTTCATAAGGATTTATCCCATTGGATTTTCACTAGTAAGGTTTTGACCACACATGATGAAAATTCTAGTCATCGCTACACAAGAATAATGTACTTTTTCTTCATCAAAGGTTTTTCCTATTAGGTTTTACTTGACAATATTTTAATAAGGCCATCTTAGTATAAAATTATTCAATGGAAAATGTTGTGAAGTTAATTATTTTACAACTAAGAAATATTTTTATTGGTCGTATGACATGCTTCTTTATTGGTTGAACGACAAGTTTTTAAATTTCAATTATAAATAAAATTTACGTACTTAATTTTATTCATTCAAAAAAATAAAAAGCTACTATTGTAAAAACGAGGAAATAATATTATAAATAACATTTCAATAATATTTAATTCCAAATAATAATTCATTTACAATAGTTACTGAACTATCATTCTCTACCCATTGTCTTCTAATTACTTCTATTTTACATGTCAAAAATGTTAAGAACACAACAATATGTTACAACAAAATGTTACAATAATCCTGTTTTGGTCCAAAAAAATATTGTGGGTCCAAAAAAATATTGTTGATCCCACAATATTTTCTTACAACTCTTTACATGTAGGTACACAAACCAAAACGAGCATAGGCTGAACCGGTTTAGCTGGCATGTGTAGCAGACGGTTTGGTAATAAGGAGCACCGACTTCATATTCACGGGTCCAGCCCTATATATACAGCCGGCATCTCTCTATCGATGAATCTGGGTGTAAAAAAGTGAAGCAAGCAAAGGATTTGTAGGAGACGGATCCGTTTCTTTTCTTTTCTTCGATCCAAATCTGTCTCTCTCTCTCGCGCGCGCTAAGAAACAGGTATTCTCTATTTTCTCTACGAATTGGTTATCTTTTAGCTTTCAATTTAGGATTTTCGTCACCACCAAATTTGCTCCTTAGGATTTCTTGGGAAGTCGATGGGTTTTTTATAAAATAAAATGCATTTGGTCGAAGCAAACGGAGGAATCTCCTAAACTTTTCCCGATATGTTGGGATCTATTTTGCCGATGTTGTGGTCTATTTGAACGATGTTTCAAGCCTTTGGTATTTGAGGTTGGGATGGTACTGATATTGATGAATTATGTATTTAATGTTGGAAAAAACTGCTCTTTATACCAATATTTTTATGACTTTTGGTAAATATTTATTGAATAAATATGAAACGCTTGAGATGATTTGAGGTTTAGTACTCTTTAGTGTGGAGTTTAATACACAAAAAGAATGAATGACAAATTCACTCAAAGTGGGATATTCTCATTGGTGGGTGAGTATTAAATTACTCAATCTCACATTGGAAAATGAGGAGTCATGTGTTAGGTATATTTAATATGTTCTGTAACTAAAAGTTCCAACAAATCTTAAGAAGAAAAGTAAAAATGAAGTGCGCTTCGAATATTTTCTAACATTCGCGCGCTGGGGCCACCCGCCCGGACGTGCATGAGTCAGATTCTGTGCCCATGCCTGCATCCCGGTTTCGGGTCCGTGCCTCATGGGTTCGTGGGAATGTGCCTCGTGCCATGAGCCAGTCTTTTTATGGAAAATTCAATTGAGTCAATTGGATTGGGCTTGGATTTGTGGGCTCTATGGTCTTGGTTTTGTGGGTTGATCTATGACCCAAGTGAGCCAACCTCACCCGTGGCATGTGACCCACCCAGGTGACTTTTCATCTGCAATCTCTTCATCTGTAGAAGAGATGCAACAACTGCAGAAACGCCAAAGGTCCAACAGCTGTTGTAGAAGCCTAAAAGTCTTTCCTTGGCTGTATATATTGGCATTCTCCAGTCCTTCTTGGACATCCAAAAATCCTTCCAAGCATCAACATGTTTCCTTCCTCTCCAGCTTCATCATGTGCTTCCTTCCAGTCCAAGAGAGAAGTTTTGCACTCAACCAGTTTGATTACCGGTGAGTTGTGGTGCCACCACTTGTCTTGTCGGTTGTATTCTGGAAATCACTTAGCTTTTTCTACACCTCACACACCTCAGGTGGGGAGCTAAATTGGTTTAAGGACACTGTGTTTACCATATGCCTTTGTTTTTGTTTTTCTGATCTCGTTTTCCAGTTTTTATTTTATGTTTTTCGTGGTATTTCTTTCAAGTTTTTCCTTACAATCTTAAACCAATTTACACTGGTCTGTCTTCTAGAACCAGTTCTATTTTCTTCTGTTCTTGCTTACTGTTCCATCAAGTTCTCAAAATCATTTTGTACGAGTATCAGATTTGGTTTATTACCTACTATTCAGTGCTGATTTTTGGTTTACTCAGTTTATAATCTTTTTTGATCATTCTGTTTCAACAAAATGGATTCTGAACAGTTGGATGATTTTTTTGTTCCCCATGGCTGAGAACAATGTTCTGGATACGAACGTCTCACAACAAATGAATGTTGATTTCGGTGGTGGTTTCCATCTTGTTGATGGGGCCTCACTCGATGGTGTTGCTGGACTAAATGGTAATGACCACCCTGTTGGTGGCAATCAATTAGGAGGACATAATCTAGTAGTGAATCCCTTCGGGAGTCCATTTGGGAATCAGTTTGGGAATTCTTTTGGAAACCCATCCATGATTCGCCCAACTGTCTCCTCGTCTACTGTGGTCACTCCACAAATGCTGCCTCAATTCCTGCATCATTTCAATCAGTGAATATCCGTCCGGAGAAATTTACAGCAGCGAACTTCAAGATACGGCATAACAAAATGTTGTTCTACCTTACCACGCTGGGACATGCTAGGTTCCTTACAGAAGTTGGACCAACCATTGATCTTAATGAGAAAGACTTCCATAAAAGGTAGGTTCCTTACAGAAGTTGGACCAACCATTGATCTTAATGAGAACGACTTCCATAAAAGGGCTGCCTGGGATGCTTGAAAGGCTGCGGATTTTCTATGCCGCAACTATGTGCTAGAGGGCCTTCAGGATTCACTTTACCATGTTTATGTGGGAGCTAAATCTGCGAAAGACTTGTGGACATCTCTGGAGAAAAAAATTAAGACAAAGGATGCATGCTCAAAGAAATTTCTGGCATGTCTGACTTTGAGATGGTTGATTCACGCTCTGTAGTGAATCAGGCTCAAGAATTTGATGTGCTAGTCCGTCAAATAAATACAGAGGGTCTTATTATTTCGGAGTCTCTTATGGTCTCCATCGTCGTACACCGACTTCCTCCTACGTGGCAAGAGTTCCAGACATATCTTCTTCACAAGCAAAAGGAGATGTCATATGAAGATTTCATGCTCAAGCTCAGATCGAAGAGGATAACAAAAGGGTTGCACGGAAGATGAACGGTTCTTTCAAAGTTAATGCGCTGGAATATGGACAAGATTTTGAGTCCAACAGGAGGCCCGCTGGGAAGAACGAAGGCTGTAAAACAGGGAAAGAGGGTGGTCCGACAGAAGGAAAGAGGGTCCAAGAATTTCGGCCCTAAACCTGCCATTGTTAGAAGTGTCAAACTGGATGGGCCGACACAAGCACGACACGAGCACGGCACGTTAAATGAGGACACGACACGGCACGATGCGAGCACGACACGGTACGACACAGATAATTTGGTGCACCGGACTGGACCGAATTTATACAGCACGGGCACGGCACGCAAAGGCACGACACGGACACGACACAGGTACGACACGAGCACGTTAGTGGCACGACACATGCATGGTACAAACAAGACACGAGCACGGGCACTGTACAGGAAAACTGTAAAACAAAAAAATTAAATATATATGATTATGACATTTTCTTGTTCACTTTTAGTAATGTATTATGATGAAATCTATGGTTACATCTAGTCCTATACCCAAAAATACTTGGAATTTTAAAATGCAAAACAATGGGACCTCAAATGTAAAATTAATGTAGTTTTTTAATTAAAGAAACTAATGTATCTTATCTTTTTACTTTTTATTTACCTAAACCCGATACAAGATTACATTCACAGGGGTGTTATACCAACAGCCCCTCACAAGTTTCAAGCAAGTCGAAGGAGAAAACCGACCCTCTCTCTCTCTCCCTCTCCCTCTCTTTCTCTCTTCGACATTCTCTCTTCTGTCCTCGCTCGCACTCTCTCCTCCCCGATCTCCATCTATCCTCACCGACATCACCTCTCACCACCGACATCACTCGATCTATCCTCTCTCTCCTCCCCGAACTCCATCTCTCAACATCACCTCTCACCGACATCACTTGATCTATCCTCACCGTCAACACTAGATCGGTGGGGGATATGTGAAAGCACCAAGTGAAAGCACCAAGTGAAAGCACCAATGTATATTTTCTTTTCGTTGATGTTTGCTTTATTTGAGTGTTGATAGTGTTTTTAATGGTGATTTTTTTTATTGATCTGTGAAAGCACCAATTTTTTCGTTGATTTGTTTTTCGCATGTAAGTTTTTTACGTTGATTTTTTTCATGTTGCTTAGCATATTTTTATTTAGTTATTTTTTTGATCCAAAGTCATCTGATTCATGTTTTGATTTGATGTTTCTGCAACTTCTGTTGGTTTCTACAGGAGGAGGAGGGAGCAGATTCATAGAGAGCCTAGTTGATTAGGGTTTGTGTTGTGTTTCTTAAAAGTAGTTTGGACTGAGCCTAGATTAAATGTAGTTTGGACTAGGCCTAAATTAAAAACAATCTTATGTTTTTTAAAAGTAATTTGGAGGACTAGGCCTAAATTAAAAACAATCAACTATTGTTTCTGGTGACAACACCAACCATACATACAGTCTCCGGTGACAACACCAACAACTATACATTCCCCACTATCTCTCTACTGCTATTGTTTCTGGTGAAAGGGTAGTATCGTGTTTGGTGATTGGTAACTACCTAGGAAGCACGGATAATGGCATTGACCATCTTGGTAGACATTGGCAGAACAAACATACAAAGGTTGCAGAAAATGCAGCTCCACAAAGCCAACTTAGTCTTGGTACAAGTAGCAATTTGTCAACTTTTATATATTCTCAATCCAGAATGTGACACTGTATGGCTTTATATGAGCAGAGCATCCTTTTACATTTAATGAAGATAAACATCTTGAATATTTTCTTCAAAATTATCTTAATTCGTCCTTTTGTAAAGTAACAAGAAATACTATTAGAAGTGATTGTTTGAAATCTTTTAAAAATATCAAAGCAAATTTGATGTGTGATTTCAAAAATCAACATTATAGTTTCTTTTACCTCTGATTTGTGGACTGGTTGTAATGATCCCAGTTATATTTGTGTAAGTGCTCACTATATTGACTTTGGTCGGAAATTGAATAAAAAAATTATTGCTTTTCGGTTGATGGAATATCCTCATAATGCTAATCATATTTTTCAATGCATGATGCATGTTTGTAGAGAGTATAACCATGTCGATAAAACTTTTAGTATTACTTTTGATAATGCCACTGCTAATACTAGTGCCATTGACATGTTTAAACGTAACTTGCTGTTGGGGGCCGAACCAAGGAGAGGTCGGAGCCACGACCTACTCCAGGAGGACCAGAACACAGGCCAGAGATAAGAGGGCCGAGCAAAGGCAGGGCCGACAGAGGGTCTTTTTGGGGCTCGCTTCGGCACTGAAGGCTCACAGTCCAGGGACAGCTCCCTGCCGACGACATATCAGCGCCGAAGGGTGCTCCTTCGGCCAGACAGGACAACAACCTCGACTGTAGGGAAGATTCCCTTGGGAGATAACATCCCGGATTCTGCGCGCATGACAGACACACGCCTGTCACAGAGATCAGCTTTTCCCTGATTTCCGCAGCACGTCAGACCACATTTTCAGCTTTTGTGCCGCCCAATGCTGTCAGCCGCCGCCGCCTTACATTGTCGGGAGCCGACCGGTCGGCCAGCCACTCAGGCAGTGAGGCACGCAGAGGGGACAGGTACACTGTCCAATGCCGTAGAAGGGAGGCCTACTCGCGCCGAAGCACGTGCTACACACTCGCCGATGGTTCTATATAGAGGAGAGCATTCAATGCTTAAGGGACATTTTCTCCTAGAGCCAAAACTCTGTCAATTTTCTCTCTCTCTCTAAACCTTTGCTGACTTAGCCATTAGAAGGTTCATCGGCGACATGCCGGTAGCCTAACGTTTTCTCTTTTGCAGCACAGCTCAGCCCATCTCCAGTTTGGATCCACCGCACGAAAGGCTTACCCCTCAACAATTGGCGACTCCGCTGGGGACACCTTTCTCAAACTCTCCAAACTCTCGTACCTTTATGTTCAACCTTGAAGATGAACTCCAATAATCAAAACTCAAGAGGAAACATATCTGATGGACGAAGGGCCAAAGGAAAAGAGATTGCGAGGGAGGACTCTGTTGTCCGTACCCTCGATCAAACTCATGCCGACGATTCCAGCTTCCACACTAATCCGTGCCCTGATCCTCCGGCAAAGCTAACCACGAGACAGTACATTCGCAAGTCAGAAGGTGACTTGGGAAGGAGGGACAACTAGATCGACGCCCTGCTGCGCGAGATGATCCTCCTAAGGGAGGCTACCGGGAAGAAGAGGGCAGTCCCTGCCCCCAATCATGCCGAAGAAGACGAGCTGGAGCACCAGACTCCTTCCCAGAGCAGAAGCATGTCCGAACAGGAGAGACCTTCGGTCCTAAGCATATTGGGAAGAAGAGAGAACGATGTTCCTGCCCGACGCGGGGCACACGAGAATCGTCGCGTTAGACGGTGCCTCTCGCCTCCCCGGCACAGGGGATGAACGTTCGACCGAGAGTTGTCGGCCAGCTGTCTTCGACCGCCTCGGCCTCAATGCAGTGATCCCAGCTGACAGGCCCCGTCCAAGGGCATGACGAGATTTGTCACCAGCAAGGAGCCAGAGATGCAGCAGCCACAGAGACAGCCAGACACCTTACTCAGAGCAAGAAGCCACTCAGAGGAGGAGAAGGGAGGTCCAGTCGGCTCGGACTCAAGAGCAGTGCCGACGGGAGAGGTTGCCCTGTTCTCCATTCTTACCAGAAATTGAAGCCATGAGGCCTCCGGCAGGCTTCTCTGCCCCCAAATTCAACAAATATGACCCCAAGATGGATTCACATACCCACATTGTGTATTTCAGGAAGATGATGTCCCTCTACTCATGGGAGGATGCCCTAATGTGCAAGCTTTTTCCATCCAGCCTAGGAGAGGTTGGACTGCTCTGGTTTGACCGATTGCCAGTAGGGTCCATCTCTTCATGGAAAGACCTTTCAACGACCTTCCTAGCTCGGTTCATCACCAGCTCCAGGGTGAAGAAAGAGGTTGATTCCCTTCTCGACATTCGGCGAGCGAGTTCAGAATCTCTGCGCCAATACGCAGCCCGATATTGGGACCTCTATAATGAGATTGAAGATTGCGATAAAAAAATTGCAGCGACGTTATTCAAGCTCGGTCTGGATCACTCTAGCCGAGAGTTCGAGGATTTGATGTTCCCTCCGGCCACAATGAATGAGCTCATGGCCAGAATTGAGCTCCATGCAAAACTTGAGGAGACCAAGGAGGAGAGAAGTAAGACCGAGCAACGCTCCAGTCACAGTTCCAACCACAACAGTGCAGTAAGAAGAAAAGAGACCAACATTGTTCAGTCAGGGGAGCCCCGAACATACAAACCATACGAGTTCGTGGCACATACTACCGTCTTCAAAGAGCCAATATTTATGCTCCTTTGCAAAATCGAAAAGGAGCCGTTCTTCAGATGGCCAGAGAAACGGTTAGGAGCCCCCAGAAAGGGCAATGGCAAATTCAGGTGCTCCTACCACAGAGAGAAGGGCCACTTGACGACCAACTACCGAGCCTACAAGGACTTCCTTGAGGAGATGGTCACCGTAGGCCATCTTGGGGAATATATTGATGCGGAGAAGACTGCTGCCGCAGTGCCGAGGGAAGATCCAAAGCCTGCCCTGCGCGTCATCAACGTGATCCATGGCATGGTGGATCACCGACGAGAGGAGCAGCTCCGGTCAGAGCTAAAGCAAATCGAGGCAAAGGAAGTTCTTGCCGTACAGCCAATGTCGAAGAAGCCGAAATCGGACTCCAGGTATTCTATTACATTTTCAGATAGGGACTTCGACAGGGTTCAGCACCCTTACGACGACGCCCTAGTCGTCACATGCAAATTGCCGTTTG
>NMUG010005260.1:0-13244 GCA_002855965.1 Monotropa hypopitys | reverse complement strand
TTTATGTGCCTTCCCGTGCCCGTGCCGAAAAATTGGGGCCCGACCCGTCCCACCAAATTACATGTGTCGTGCCGTGTCGTGCCTGCCCGTGCCGTGTCGAGCCTGCCCGTGCCGTGCCGTGCCCCATTATAAACGTGCCGTGACCGGGTCGTGCCAGTGCCGGCCTGGCCTGTTTAACACCTCTAGCAACACATAACATGCAATGGTAAAAATTCAACAATTGCATATAAATAACTGACACCTTAGGGTTCACTTACCAAGTCATGCCTTTCAATGGTTCTCAAACCCTCAGATTCACCATTCTATTGCATTCTAATCCCTGACTCCTCAAACTAACCTAGACCTGGTATTCCAATTTATCGTTCTTTTCCATTTAACTTCACAAGACCTCCCATTTGAAAATACATTGATCATGCGCTTTTCATATCGGATTTCAAGGTAGTTGCCTGGGTGTCCAAGTAACACACACAATAATCCCGGAATATACTCCCTACCAATCCCTCCTCACTCTCACCACAAAACCTCAAACACTCTTGACTCCAGAATCGAATAACCTAGAGCTCTGATACCAAGCTGTCACGACCCATCCCAGATATATAATAACAATATATAAACTGACAATGAATCCATAACTACATCACATCAAAACCGAACCAAAGTCAAACAAATAAAATTATTTTATTGAACCAACCATAATAACATCACAGCAGAAAATACTAAAATCTGAAATCGCAAAGTAAACTCCATGTCTAAATAGTAGTACCAAGAAAACTGCCACAAATCTAAATAACTTGAGTCAACAACTCAACCAACTCTCACTACTCAAGTACCAATAGTCTCAACATAAAACCCATTATTCTAAAGTAAATAGAACTAAAAGAAATCTCCCAAAAAGGAGTACCAACAGCTATCCTCTCTCCAATAGCTAATCCTCTTGGCAATGGCTTGTAGGTGAACCAGCTAAACTCCCTTACCTGGATATAGATTGCAAAACAAAATAAGCAAAAAATATCCAGGAGTGTCAGATACAACCGTCATATATGCACTTTGATATATAAAGAAAACCCACAATGTACAAGTAAGGTACAGGTAAAGAGCAAGTAACCAAGGGGTTGTCTCTCTCTCCAACTATCACGTAATCATGCAATGGTCCAAGGGGTGGTGTCTCTCCCCCATCTATCACGTAAACATGCAAATGTCCATATATTCATATTTTGCGTACCCATAGTACTTCTCTTCTAGTAATTATTTATGTATCAATTCTATGTTCAACAGGATCCATATCCAGCAAGGGCGAACAAATCAAGCCCAAATCCCTACTCGGTCTAACAGCATATAATAGCAAGCCCCGGGGATTATCTCTCTTCTTTCCCCTACTCGGCCTAACAGCTTATAAAGCATGCCTCCGGGGATTTACTTTCTCTTTACCCATACTCGGCCTAACAACTCATTTGAGTATGCCCATGGTAATATCTTCATCTTTCTCTTCTTAGATCTGTAATTCGTGTTTCCACATCGTTCTCTTCTAAATAATAACAAGACAACAGATACGTGAATCTCAACATATAAATACCAGATACTCATTTTGCCCAAAGCATAAATAACATCATCTCAAACATGCCCAAAGAATAAACACACAACATATTAATCATGTCGATAGCTTAAGTAACACCCTACTAATCATGCCCAATGCAAAATAATAACATATCTCTCTTATCCATGCTTGCATGTAAGTAAGGAAAAAAAGATAACCTCATGCAATTATCACATAAGAAACAGGTGAATACACACAACAACTCCACACTAACTCACCCATAAACAAAGCACATATATAGAAGGGCATCTACACACTCACCTTATGTGCGAGAATCACAATAAAAGTTACTTCGTAGCCTTGGAAGGTCCCGGCTCCTGACCTGAATTAATATCATGGCATTAAACCAACAATTGATATGATTTGGGCTTATAATATACCAATTAAATATATAACTATTTTAAACTATTCATTAGGGTCCTCAATTATTCTATAATATCTTCCATAAACGTTCCTAACCAAACATTAACAAAATTCCTCCAAAAAGCCCCATTTCCTATTTTCGCTCAACCTTGGCTCGACCCTGGCTCGAGCGAAAAAAAGTTCTCTCGACACTTCGCTTGAGCGAAAAAGTTCGCTCGACTCCAGAGACTTGGCCAAAATAGTTCGCTCGACGCTTCGCTTGAGCGAATCTGGGCAGTTTCTTTTGGCGATTTTCAATTTCCTTAATCCTCAATCACTAAACTTCGATTTTTGGACCTCAAATCCTAAAATTTCCTTCTAAAAATGTATTCTAAACATAAGGGTACTCTACATAATTTGATCTAGGCCACAATCCTCATCTAAGTCCACCCCAAAACCATAGATTTCAAGTAGATCTAGAATTTTTACCCAAAAATGAGATTGACTTATAATACTCGATCTAGGTCAAATCTGAAATGATATAAAGATGAAAACTACATCAATGGATTCGTACTTACGTTGTGAACAAGATTGATGAAGAGATTATCCTCCGATTTTCCACCGAAGACCTTCAAATCCAAAAATCCCTCTTAGCCCTTCTTCTTCCTCTCTCTCAAGCCTCCCTTAAGAAAATGTTTATGATTAATGAGTGATTAGGGTGATTCCCTAACCATAATACAGATTTTAAGGCCATTTCCCTTTTTTCCCTTCACTAAAACTCTCTATTTACCCTTACGTGCCATTCTTGAAGCTTATATACATTATGGGTTAATTATATATGTATATAATATCTCTTAAATCTTTAATTAATTAATTATAATACCTTTAACAATTGAAATAATAATTATTATTCTCTAACTCTTCTTTTGCATTATTTATTAAATAAATAAATTTATATCGGAAGTGATACGGGTGTGACAACCCCGTTGTCCTCCGATCATCTCTCTACCCGTAGTTTGGTAGGGTAAAATATATACATATATATGAGGCGACCGATATTCTAAAGAACAATTTCATTCAATGACAAAAGATACAATAACAGAATTGAATTACAGGAAAGAAATGAAACACAAAATGCAAATCGAATCGAGTTTGGCTCTGTCCTTAAAACAGATTCGTTGTCTCTTATGGGTGTTGAGATTCGTCGGCGTTTGTCTCCCAGGATAAGATGGTTCTCAGACCACTGCCTTTGGAACACTACAAAGATAGTCTTGGAGAACTGATCAAAGTGCTCGTCTCTCTCTCTCTCTCTCTCTCAAGAACGAAAATACAGATTGAATGCTAGCTCATATTTGTTGTGTCCGTTAACTTCTCAACAGGAGCTGGTATAAATACAATAGAACATACTGGGATTTGGCAGCAATGTCTAATAGAATGACATGAAGGTTTCCAAGACCATGTTTTGGGGCAAAAGAAAATTCTATCAGAAGGGAAAAAAGTAACGTAGCAAATGAGTTGGTTTTTCCTTGGGAGCACATGTGTTGGTTGTCCCTTGGGACCTTCCAACAGACATGGTTGCCCCTTGGGACCTTTCAATAGCCAATGCATTCACACAACTATTTTGAACAATCCCCCACATGAATGGATTTGACGGACAACCTGACATTGATTACAAAGAAGACTCTAAGAGAGAGCACCACGGATAATTCATGCATAGGATATGTATCTTTTGGCCTTGAACCTTCCCTTGTGAAAGCCCATCGAGTTTACTAGCTGACCATTGGATATGATGTCTTGAACTATTCTGCCATTTGTGTAAACTGAGTCAATAAACTTCACACAGTAACTTCTCCTTGCACATTTCAGTTCTCACTATTGGGTTCATTTTGGCCATGAAACCCTCGCCTGGTTCTGCAAGTATTTTCTCAAGAATTTTGCCTTTCATAATTCTCATAGAAGCGGCTCCACTTCATACTCACATAGGTGACCTCTTATCAATTTGTATCTCAAGATACTTTGCTTGGCTCACCAACGCAAAAGAGTCATTAAAAGCATAAGCTTATCCTCACATATATTACTGTCACACCATAGGAATGGGTAGAAGAGTTATTCTCCTCAGTGATCAATATATATTTACACGCAATTAGGTTGTCCCATTGAACCTACATCTTGGGATCTCCAGTCAACTAGGTTGGGTTTCCATCATGGTAGCTTTTAACGTCATAGGCTTTAGCTACATTCCCATCGATACTTTGTCAACTAACTCTCTGTTTAACACTTTAGTTAACGGATCTGCAATATTGTCTTTTGATTTCACATAATCAATCATGACAATCCCACTTGAGAGCAGTTGTCTAATGATATTATGTATTCGACGTATATGTCTCGACTTACCATTATACATATTACTATATTCTTCTCCGATTACTGATTTATTATCGCAATGGATGCATATTGCTGGCACAGGTCTTGACCATCGTGGATTATCTTCAAAAAAATGGCATAGCCATTCTGCCTCTTCAATTGCTTTATCTAAAGCAATGAATTCGGATTCCATTGTAGAGCGTGCTATACACTTCTGTTTGGAAGATTTTTAAGACACTACTGCACCACCCAAAATAAAGGCATATCCACTTGTGGATTTTGAGTCTTTTATATCAGAAATCCAATTTGCATCAGTGTACCTTTCTAGTACTGCTGGATATCTGGTATAGTGCAGTTCATAATCATGAGTGTACCTCAAGTATCGTAACACTCTGACTATAGCTTTCCAGTGGTTCTCCCCTAGATTGTCAGTATATCTACTCAGACTGCTAACTGAGTATGCTATGCCAGGCCTTGTACATCTCATCAAGTACATCAAACTTCCAATTATCCTTGAATACTATAGTTGGGAGACATCCTCACCTGAATTCTTACATAAATGAAGATTTATGTCCATAGGAGTCCTGGCGATATTTGTATCTGACTTATTGTATTTCTCCAGAATCTTATCAACGTAATGAGTCTGAGACAAAACAAGTCCCTTAAATGTTCTAGTGATTTTTACACCCAGAATCACATCTGCAATGCCCATGTAACACCCCTCGATTTTAATAAAAACATTTCAAGCATATTTTTTTTGAAAGACATATAAAAAAGGAGGGTGTTAATCATTGTTATCTATCACCATCAGTAGAACATTCATTACATTACAAATGATACAGAAAAGAGAGAGAATGTACATCTACTGAAAGAAAAGGGGAAAGGGGGTACAACAGCTATCTATTACAACAGCTGAAACTGAAAAGCAGTATAGAAAAGTACAAAGGAGAAAGTCCAGGAGAGGCCAAGACTGCAAGCTCCAAAGGGATCCAACAACAGGTCAGTTCCCAGGATCCGCCAATGGACAGCACCCTGCAAACATACTAAAAGGAGAAAAGAAAGAGGGTCTGAGCATTCCACGGCTCAGCAGGAAAACCATTAACTACTAGCAAGTGCACACACGCAGATGTGTGCCTAAGTGTCCTCACAAGGATAGAGGAAAGGAGAGAACCCAAGGCATAGAAGTACAACAACAACCGTAAGACCTCAAGGTAAACCAACACACTCACTCGTGATAAGTAATTGCAAACACAAAGGTAACCAACCCAACGTACGACAAGTGAAACCACTCGCAAACCCTTCACAAGTAGCCCAACCACAACCACTACCTTGCCACCAACACCACCCACCATCCCATTATTATTATAGATTCAGGTGTTGTCTGTCTTGGAGATATATTTGAGTTAAAGAGGTAGATTTTCCATCATTCAATTGTTATTAACAATTGTCTCCACTTGAAAAACAAGGGAGCTCAAGCCATCTATTCCGACTTTTCCCACATCGTCAACTATGTGGGTCACGTACTAGGAGGTCGCACTAGGTCCTACCCACCACACACAAGGGCTGGGTCACATGACACCGCAATCGTCTTGACCAACAGCCCCCTTGGCGACACAAGGAGGTGGAACAAGACTACCATCGAGCCCTCAACACGACTTTTCCCACTTGGCGGCTCAAGGGGTCACGACGGGCATCACACACGAAAAAATCAACCGGGAAGGGCAGGCACATCCTTAACTCGGGGTCGTAATGCGGGTAAGGCAAACACATTCTAAACTCGGATGGGTATCATTAATTTCACGAAGTCCTACCCCCCAATACAAGGGCACGGGTCACGGGACTCAGCTGAACTTGTCCTTACCTCCACAATACAAGGGCACGGTCACGGGATACAGTTCACATCCAAATATCAATCTCAAGGACTGGGGCATACATTCCTCCCAATCCCTTGAATGGTACCCTCCCTACGAAATCGATCCACAACACTCCTCACATGTTCATTATTGGTGTTTCATTTGGTTGGATTTAAGTGAATGATTTAAGATTGCCAAGAAGTGGTCCCCGTAAGATCCATATCCGTATTTGTTGTTCATTTAGTTCATTGCGTTCCTTATTAGGTTCTTACAAATCAACAAGGTTCCACACCCAAGGACAACCTACCATCAAGTCAAATCATCGGTACAACAATGATCAAGGGGAACCCAACGACACCCAATGTCACAATGCCCACATTCACCCAATTACCAACAATCAAGACCAAAGAGTGATTTAAGGGTCAATGTTTGCCCAAAGGGGATTCTAGTGACCAACCAAACAACCACAAGAATACTACGACAAACCAAGCAACTAACTCTTCAAAACACAACCCAAAGCTCATTCAAGCATTTCATCGAACACTTAACGCCCATCGACTCCAAGGGCCTCTACAAGACACAACGATTACTATACGACACCCAAGTAAATCACAATCAATCCTACGATGATAATCGAATCCAATCCACGTCACCCAAGAACTATAGACCCGAACGCTACGATATGTGAAATCGATACGATATGCGACATGGATTATGAAGTTGATGTAAACGAACAACGAACAAGCATACTATAGACACCCACACACGCACACGAGATAGGAGTTAAGAGTTTACCCACCGGAGCGTCGCCGGAAAAGCCACCAAAGAGGTCGCTGGAAAAGTTCCTCCGCACCAACGAACCTATGTACATCAAAGGAAATCTCGCGATGATGAGAATACAAGTCTCTAAAGAACCAACACGAGAAACCCACTATCGAAAATCGACTTACCCGAGACTTTGAGAGGGTGACACCGATATCTAGGTTGTCGGAAAGCTCTCGCCACGGGGAACGATGTTAATGCTTCGCAAATCTTCCAAACCCCACCTTTGATCCACCAAAAAGAAGAGAGAAGGGAGAGCTAGGGTTTTGAGAGAGTGTAGGGGAGGAAGAGAGAGAAAAACCTGTAGGGAATGCTCCCAAACGGATTAGGGTTAGCTTATATAGGACCCCGAACCAAAAGGACAAGTTTGCTTTTAATGAAACTGTCCAGACAGCAGTTGCACCGGTGCAACAATTTTCTGCATCGGTGCAACCCTTTCCCCGAATACGAAAATTGCCTTGTGCACCGGTGCAGACAAACTCTGCACCGATGAAAACCCTTCCTGCACCGGTGCAAGCCAAAGCTGCACCGATGCAAACTTGCACCAGAAACGAGCAGTAGGTTCAAAACCACCCATGCACCTGTGCAGCACCAATCTACACCGATGCACTTGAAGCTCCAGACCAACAGAACCTCTACGCATTGGTTCTGCACCGATGCAGAACCAATTCTAGCCTTTGCACCGATGCAACATCAATATGCACCGGTGCAAAAGCACCAGAATGCAGAAAATGCTACAAAAATGATTCCAAGGCCATCCCGAAGTGCCCCGAGCAAGCACCTAACGATCCGACTAGGTTCAACGGGATTCCCAAGCGATACATTCGCACTCGATACGATGAAATGAATATTTTAGATACTCAAGAACCTAGTTTAATGCAAAATTCTAACGAATTACTTATCGAAACGAAAATAAATCGAATTAAAATTCACGGAGTGTGACAAACTACCCTCCTTACAGAAATTTTGTCCTCGAAATTTCTAAGGTCAAGCATCACGGCACAACGACGAAAGGAATATTTTCCTCAAGAATCAATTTCACATTGAGCACATGACAAAAAATGAACAAGTTTCCAACTAGGAATAACTCCACAAGGGACCAACAACCAAGAATGGGACGATACACTCCCCACTTTTCCTTACGAATGCATCTAAACAGAATTTGGACAACTCCCCAACTTGCAGACAAGTTCCAAAAATGATCCCACAATGCGAAAGGGAGATAAGAGAAGCAGAGAATACGCATGCTCTTCTCCATGAAAGGCAAGAATTCTGCAGAAAAGAGGGACTTCCGCACTTCCAACACGACTACACACCGCCCGAACAAGAGAATTACGAATTCTCAAAGCAAGAGTGAGGTATCGAGAGTCAAACTGCAAGGATAATTCCCGGAAAATTCCTACAAAATTCATGGATGCATCACAACATGCTATGGACAAGCCGAAGGGACGGGAATGCACCAAAACATCAAGGATACGGAGGTACACACCGCGGATGCGCCGATACACGAGGGATACACCGAAGACATGCAGGTATGCTAGGATACACCAAAGACATACTCACATGCCAAGGACACGCTACGGATACGATTCGGATACGAGGATATGGTACCGACACGTGGGTACGGTACGGATACGATACTGACACACGGACACGATACGGTTACTCCGATCTTTCCAAAATATTTTCCGAAATTTTACGAAAAGCAAAGAAGCGATTTTTTTAACCACCACAAGGATACCCACAACGACTCCGCCACCACAAACGCGCGAAATAATCCTGGGGATAAATTTCCGAACACGATAGCATAATCCAACCGACACGAGTGAGTATTTGAAGGCAAGACAAGCCACAAGGGATGCTCACGCAACAACCGTGCCACCCGAATCACCTCAAACAACCACAACGCCACAAGTAATAGAACCAAACACCAAAAGCTCACACGCTAACCCACACTCAACCTAGTGTGGTACCGGAGTGACTAAGTTCAATTTGAGATGTGCTGACCAGTCACCTTCTCAAAACAATCCTTTATGGTCAGTCCTACACCACATGACACGGACTACACACCCCAGTCATGTCAAGCCTCGCCAAAAACTAAGTCGGTGCAGTAGACTTCAAAGAGACACAAGTTCTAACCCAGCACTCTAAATGCAGCTGCACAATAAGACATCGCACCATCTCACTGGTCACACCACTGGAACACAAACAGTCTACCCGCAGACAATCTTATCACACACCCTCAAAATAAACTCCCACATATAACCACATTTCCGAACAATAGTGTCCGAGCACAAGAGGGACACGGCGTCAAGAAAGAGATACCAAGTCGGATTCGCAAAGCGACACGGCAAATGAGAAACGTGCGCTGGACTGACAAGCCAAGACATGAGAGCGTGAGATACAGAAACGCAATTCCGAGAACAAAATTTCGCAAAAACATAGATTTCCATGCGAGAGGCAAACGACGCACTACTACTCCACAAGTGCCAAGACTTAGGACATTCCGCGAACCGTCAAGAGAAGTACGACGAAGGATGACCATAACATCGAGAGCCCCAGAACGAGGAGTTAGAAGGTTCTCCAACAATAGGTAGCTTCTGAGAACACTAATTACTCTAAGGCAACTCAAAGCAATCGCAAGAGTACCAAACGAAGAGTAGGAATGGTCAAGACCATTTTATTGCCAAGAACAAGAAAACATCATCATCGAGTACATGAAAGCACAGATGCACTCAGACGACATTACCAACGAAACACCACAAACTCATCATTCTAAACAAAATCCTCAATCTTCGGAACTCGAATTGCAATCACTCCTCAAACCACTTACCACAATTACCCAAACAGGTATGTCACTTTCAAATAACAACTCCAATTCGAAATCGCATCCGAATTTCTAAATCATCAATGCTGTCACAATGGAACCCAAGAAACACTCCAAGGAATCCCACAAGGCATCTAAGTCTCCAAGCGACACTACAAATCCTATCACCAAGCGATACCGCAACCTCGCTCACCAAGCAAGAACCATAAACCTGCATGGCCACAACACCTCAAAGGCCACTCTGTATAATTTCACAAGACAACTCCACGAACACCACTACTCTGAAACCCCAAGGAACGACGGGAGCACCTTCATCACAACTCACCAAAACCACACTTCATCGGACAAATGCCAAGATGCGCCACACACAAGTCTAGCTCCCAAATCACCAACCATCCAAATCGTACACCGAGAACTCACACAACCTAGCCCAATCCACATGACCTCAAGTCACCAACTTCTTACATTCCGTTCACAAGTCCATCAAAAATCGAAATTACTTCTTTCATCTCAATCAACCAACCAAGGGAAAACCAAAATCACAAGGTACTCACCCAACACTCATCCTTTAGTCAACCTCAAACCTCACAAGGATTCACACTACGATCGGAGAGGAAGACTCAAACTACAAGGATGTCCATCCAACCCACAAACACCAATTACACTTCCAAGTCACAAAATGAATCCATCCATCAAATGAACATACAAGAGTGCACAAGGGATATCAAGAAGAAATGCCACAAGACCACACAACTGGCATAAGGCCATTAGGTCGGCTAAAACCCACGACACTCAACTTCCGGTGGAATGGAGAACCCAAAGGGTTTACAAAATCACAAGACAGCCACAAACTCATGCCTCAGAATGGAAAACCCAACAAGCCGCAAGACCCCACATCCTACCAAGGAGTACAATTCCCACTATACAATCACAAGAGAATCTAAAACTCAATAGAACAACGGAAGCAATACCACGAATCTCAAGCAAGAAAGGCATCCAAGTGCACAACCGCTAATACATCCATAGCCTTACGGGTGAAACAACACTCACCTCCCAACACTTCAAGGAAAACTCGACAACCCAAGAAGATGTCGAAACGAAACAAACGACTCTAAGGGATGAAACCCAAGACAAACGGTGCTCCAAGGCATACACAAATGATCGTATCAATCATAATGATCCCAAGAACCCATGGAGACTAGGTGTCTCCCCACGGTCCAAAGGTATTCAAACCGAAAGCTCTGATACCAACTGTAACACCCCTCGATTTTAATAAAAACATTTCAAGCATATTTTTTTTTGAAAGACAAATAAAAAAGGAGGGTGTTAATCATTGTTATCCATTACCATCAGTAGAATATTCATTACATTACAAATGATACAGAAAAGAGAGAGAAGGTACATCTACTGAAAGAAAAGGGGAAAGGGGGTACAACAGTTATCTACTACAACAGCTGAAACTGAAAAACAGTACAGAAAAGTACAAAGGCGAAAGTCCAGGAGAGGCCAAGACTGCAAGCTCCAAAGGGATCCAACAACAGGTCAGTTCCCAGGATCCGCCAACGGACAGCACCCTGCAAACACACTAAAAAGAGAAAAGAAAGAGGGTCTGAGCATTCCACGGCTCAGCAGGAAAACCATTAACTACTAGTAAGTGCACACACGCAAATGTGTGCCTAAATGTCCTCACAAGGGTAGAAGAAAGAAGAGAACCCAATGCACAGAAGTACAGCAACAACCGTAAGACCTCAAGGTAAACCAACACTCTCACTCGTGATAAGTAAGTGCAAACCCAAAGGTAACCAACCCAACGCACGACAAGTGAAACCACTCGCAAACCCTTCACAAGTAGCCCAACCACAACCACTACCTCGCCACCAACACCACCCACCATCCCATTATTGTTATAGATTCAGGTGTTGTCTGTCTTGGAGATATATTTGAGTTAATGAGGTAGATTTTCCATCATTCAATTGTTATCAACAACTGTCTCCACTTGAAGAATAAGGGAGCTCAAGCCATCCATTCCGACTTTTCCCACATCGTCGACTATGTGGGTCACGTACTAGGAGGTCGCACTAGGTCCTACCCACCACACACAAGGGCTGGATCACAGGACACTGCAATCGTCTCGACCAACAGCCCCCTTGGCGACACAAGGAGGTGGCAGAAGACTATCATCGAGCCCTCAACACGACTTTTCCCACTTGGCGGCTCAAGCGGTCACGACGGGCATCACACACGAAAAAATCAATCGGGAAGGGCAGGCACATCCTTAACACGGGGTCGTAACACGGGTAGGGCAAACACATCCTAAACCCGGATGGGTACCATTAATTTCACGAAGTCCTACCCCCCAATACAAGGGCACGGGTCACGGGACTCAGCTGAACTTGTCCTTACCTCCACAATACAAGGTCACGGTCACGGGACACAGTTCACATCCAAATATCAATCTCAAGGGCTGGGGCATACATTCCTCCCAATCCCTTGAATGGTACCCTCCCTACGACATCGATCCACAACACTCCTCACATGTTCATTATTGGTGTTTCATTTGGTTGGATTTAAGTGAATGATTCAAGATTGCCAAGAATTGGTCCCCGTAAGATCCATCTTCGTATTTGTTGTTCATTTAGTTCATTGCGTTCCTTATTATGTTCCCACAAATCAACAAGGTTCCATACCCAAGGGCAACCTACCATCAAGTCAAATCGTCGGTACAACAATGATCAAGGGGAACCCAACGACGCCCAACGTCACAATGCCCACATTCACTCAATTACCAACGACCAAGACCAAAGAGTGATTTAAGGGTCAATTTTTGCCCAAAGGGGATTTTAGTGACCAACCAAAACACCACACGAATACTATGACAAACCAAGAAACCTAAACTCTTCAAAACACAACCCAAAGCTCATTCAAGCATTTCATCGAACACTTAACGCCCATCGACTCCAAGGGCCTCTACACGACACAACGATCACTATACAACACCCAAGTAAATCACAATCAGTCCTACGACGATAATCGAATCCAATCCACATCACCCAAGCACTATAGACCCGAACGCTACGATATGTGAAATCGATACGATATGCGACATGAATTATGAAGTTGATGTAAACGAACAACGAACAAGAATACTATAGACACCCACGCACGCACACGAGATAGGAGTTAAGAGTTTACCCACATGAGCGTCGCCGGAAAATCCGCCGGAGATGTCGCCGGAAAAGTTCCTCCGCACCAACGAACCTATGTACATCAAAGGAAAGCTCGCGACGATGAGAATACAAGTCTCTAAAGAACCAACACGAGAAACCCACTATTGAAAATCGACTTACCCGAGACTTTGAGAGGGTGACGCCGATATCTAGGTTGCCGGAAAGCTCTCACCGCGGGGAATGACGTTAATGCTTCGCAAATCTTCCAAAATCCA
>NMUG010005259.1:0-13242 GCA_002855965.1 Monotropa hypopitys | reverse complement strand
CACCACACAACATCAACTCCGAAAATCCGGCGACACACATACATACACACAGATGTACCTATATACATATATATATGAATACGTACCATATAACACGAATTGCAGCCGAAACCACCGCGCCGAAACCACCGCACAACTGCCACCGCCGCTATCACTGTCCTGCACCGCATTGCACTGCCACCGCAGCTCCTTCTCCGCGCCTGGCCACTAATGCCGCACCACCTAATGTGCGCACCTCCTCTCTTCTCTCTTCTCTCCCCGATCTGCTCCCCTCTCTCTCCCTCGCAGTCTCTCTCTCTCTCACCTTTCTCCTTCCTCCGTCGGCGCCTCTCTCCCTCTCCCTCTCCCTCGCCGGCGGTTGCCGCCGCATCCTCCCTCTTTCTCTCCTGATCGGTCGGCCACTCTCAGTCGGTGGGTCTCCCTTGTGAACCCTCTCCCCTCCCCCCCTCCCGCTACAGTAACTGAAATGAATTGGGGGAGGGGAGACTCCCAACATTTCACTTTTTTATTTTCTTTGTTTAAATTACATAATTATCCTTTTTGTTCCTATAACTTCACTTAAACCCTTATATAATCTATTTTTATTATAAACTTATATTCATCATTCATAACTTAAATTCTCACCCATTAAATTCTAAATCATTCCAATATTTTTTTAATTTTCTTTATAAATTTTAATTATTAATAATAATTTTTAATCAACGCTAATTAATACATAATTACTCTTTAGTAAGATACAAGTCTCACAACAAACCTTTCCTGAACACTCCCCCTTAGCCTGAAATCTCAGTGGAAGATCCATGTATATAACCTCTGATAGATCACTATTAAGGAATGCATTCTTGGCATCCATATGATGAAGTGGCCAATAATAGGAAGCAACAAAAGAGACCAAAAGAGGAATAATGGTTAGTTTAGACACTAGAGCAAAGGTTGCACCAAAGTACTTACCTGGAATCTGAGTGTAGCCTTTTGCAATATGGCGAGCTTTATGTCGGTCTATAGAGCCATTTGCGAGATACTTTACACTAAAACCCCACTTACAGCCAATCGTGCGTATACCAGTGGGTAGATCCACAAGTTCCTAAGTCTGATTTTGATGAAGAGCATCCATTTTGGCTTTCATATCATACAACCACTTTGGATTCTGGAGAACCTCATGAACAGATCCTGGAATATGGACAGAGTCAATTCTGTCGAGACAAGCCTGATAAGAATCTGAAAGGCCCTGATAGGAAATATACTTGGAGATAGGATGATTAGTACTTTCAGCCAAAAGATAACAAGTGGGGGCGATGAACACGGGTAGGATAACGGGGAGAAGAAATATCAGAATTTAAAAGAAAAGAACTAGTACATGTGTCCAAAGAAATTGTGGTGGAGGATCCTGAGCATGTGGACGTTGAGAATAGACATGTGAGGGGTCAGTGGTGATGATAGGAGGCAGGGACCCACTATAAGAAGGAGACGAGGATGGCACAGGAGGTTCAAGTATATGAACATGGCATGGTGGAACATCACTATCTTCCACAAAAGTCTCCCTAGTGGGCCCTGGTAAAGGGGTAGTATCTGAAAAGAAGGAAAAAGTTTCCAAAAAGTAACATCCAAAGAGTGATAGAAATGACGAGTGACAGGATCATAGCATCTATATCCTTTGTACATGGAAGAATACCCTAAGAAGATGCAGCGAATGGCTTTATCATCTAGTTTGGTATGGGTGGGACTATGGTTTTGAATAAAACAAGTTCATCTAAAGACATGGGGCAAGATTGGAAAGAGGGTACTAGTAGGTGGAAGGACATAAAAGGGGGTCCTGTCTTGTAGTACCCGACTAGGAGTGTGATTTATAAGATAAGTGGCAGTAAGGACAGCAAGATGCCAAACATATTTGGGTACACTCATACCGTGTAGGAGACATCAAACCAAAGACATAATATGATGGTTTTTACGTTCCGCCACACCATTCTTCTCAGGAGTGTAAGGACAAGTGAGTTGTTGGAGAATGCATTTTTTGTTAAGTTCAGATCAAAACTCGTTTGTTATATATTCACTACCATTATCAGACCGAATATTACACACAACAGTATGATATTGGGTTTTTATCATTTCAAGAAAATGAGTAAAGTGAGTAAATACTTCAGACTTTTTCTTCATCAAATAAACCCAAGTACAACGTGTGTAATCATCAATTAATATGACATAGTAACAATGTTGGGATAAGGCTGTGACAGGAGAGGGTCCCCATACATTCGAGTGAATGAGATCAAATGTAATATGTGCACGGTGCATATGAGGAATATAAGTAGTGCGAGTATGTTTGGACAATTAACAAGTCACACATTTAAAATCCTTGCAAGCTTTATTCAAAGATGGAAATAATTGACATAAATACTGAAAGTTTGCATGTTCTAAACGAGCATGCCATAAATCTAATGTTTGAAGATAAACCTGGAAGAATCAAAAACTGGCAAAACAGAAGCTTGCAGATTAGATAAGAACACTCGGGAAGGAGATGGATCAATGAAATGGTGACGACAACTACCTAAAACATGACCAGCGTGCGCTAGGAATCTATATGCGAGTAATTGAATTTATAATGAGAAGAAACGTCCATGATCACGATGGCATACTAGACTATGGCTAAGAACTAATATGATACGATAATCTGGATATATGACATACTAGCATCAGCTAGGAAACATGAATGAACGGAACGAATTCCCTTGACAATACGAATGATGCGAACGATGCGATTTACTAGCTTTGGCTAGGTGATACCGATAGGGGTTCATATGATATAGTATACGTGAATGGACTTATGATGGGATTCCCGGGATGGTCGCGCCATCCACGACATTGTGCACAATGGGGGTTACTTGGCCCTCCCAACGTTACTTGGGGAACGACGGACAGGATGGGTGAGTTAGTCGGCAGGCTACTACCTTCTCCTACCCTAACGAGATTACTGACACTACTTGACACTTGATGACTTGGAACGGACTTATGACGGGGTTCCAAGGAATACTTATGCCACAAACGATGTATTTACTTGGAGTGGACTTGTGATGGGACTCCAACGAATGATCACATGATGAATCAAACACGATAACTTGGAATGGACTTATGATGGGATTCCAAGGAGGCATAACACATACGAATCAAATAACGACACGTGAACGGAATAGACTTATGATGGAATTCCGGTATAAACATATATTTCACTGTTGTGTAAAGGGAGGAACTCACACTCCATGGTTGATACATAAAAAAGGAATGGAAATGTATATATGCGTGTGTAGGGTACTTGTCTTGCTACCCCCTTTCTACCTTGCATGCACCCTCTCTTAGTTGGAATGGAAATGTGTACATTAGTGGGATCATTGTCTTTCATTGCATAGCTCATTCATATCTTGATATCACACTGTACATTTCACACACTTGTCACGCCAAGCATAAATATGTTAATTGATAGATATTTCCTACTTTGGAGTGGCACACCCTTCGTTTTAAACTCCACAGGTAAGGAACCATTTTTAGAAGATTTTGGAGCACATTGATGTTTTGAGGGTTCCTTGAAGATTATTGCACCTTTTCTCTATTTTGGTTTTAGCCCTTGGGGCTTGTAATAGGAGTAGCGGTTTGTAATAACTTAAATATTCTCCCTACTTCTCTCTCTCTCTCTCTCTCTATGCGTTGGACTTTATTTAATTGTATTCACTCTCGGATTTTTATGCCAATGTGGAATGGGATGTATTGGTGCTTAGTTTTATTTAAATTGTGATGATCCATGTTTGTTTTCCCATTTAATAATTGATTTCAAAAAAATGGTTTGAAAATCCGGGGCGTAACAACTTGGTATCAGAGCTTTCGGTTGCAAAAACTTAGGCCTTTGGGGAGACTCTTAGTCTCTATGGGTTGCATTGAGCATGTTTTGCATCATTTGGCATGTGTGTGTGTGTGTGTTTGAGCATGCATTGGCAATGATCCCTAGGTTGGTGTAAGTTATGAACAGATCTTCGTGCATTGTTCCTCTGTTTGAGCATGTTCCATTCTATCGATTCCATTGTTTATGAGAATCCCTCTTAGATGTCATTGAGTATACTCCTTGTTGGTCGAGCCTTGTTTTGTGCTCCGTTCTTATCATCTACGTGATCTTTTGTAGAATGCCTCCACGTCGCGATATTTCTTTGGGAAGAGGCCGTAGGAACGATGTTCAGGATGCGTGTAGCGAAGAAGTTAATGATCACCGAATCGGTGCGGAGAATGATGCACCTCCTGATGTTCAGGTTCCTAAGGGGCTAGTGGCTCCTAGTTAGTTTGCACGAGAGCTTGCGGCCGCCATGGTCGAAGCCAACCGGGGGTTTAAAGCACCCAGGGATAATGCGGGAAACTGCACGATTGAGGCACTTCGGGAATTCAGGCATATGGATCCTCCCAAGTTCAATGGAGAGGGTGATCCGCTTGATGCTGACCACTGGTTATCCGAGGTCCGGAAGGTGTTGGACACCTTGGATATTGTGGAGGACAAGTTGAGGATTTCTTTCGCCACCTATCCGCTAACCGGTGAGGCTAGTCAGTGGTGGAGTTCTATTCTTGAGATGAGGCATGCTAGTCTACTAGCCAGTAGAGATGCTGATCCACAGGCCATTCTGGACCCTATTCGTTCAATGACTTGGGCAGACTTCCAGACGGTTTTTGAGAGCTTATACTTCCCCGAGAGCTATCGGGAGAATTTACGGGAGAAATTCGAGAGGCTTGAGCAGGGCACTATGATGGTGTCCCAATATGCTATGCGATTCCAGGCGATGTCACGGTTCGCTACGGACTTGGTTAATTCAGATGAGCAGAAGTGCAAGAGGTTTGAGAAGGGTCTTCACCCTTCAGTGCAGTGGCTCGTGATGAGCCAACGTATCCGGATTTTTGCCGATATAGTTGATTGTGCGAGGGCTATTGAGCCCAAGAGGGACCAGTAGAAAGAGGTGAAAGTATGGGAACCGCGCAGTCAGGTTTCCAATTCTAGCTCATCTTCAGGCAGCGTTGGGAAGAAGCGGCAGCGAGAGCAGTCCCGTTTTTTGAGAGGTTAGCGGTCACATTCTAGTTCAGGATCTGTCCAGGGTCCAGTTGTTTGTCACAGATGCCGTCAGACTGGGCACTTGCGAGCCCAATGCAGAGCTGCAACATGCTTTGAATATGGCCAGGTGGGCCACTTAGCCAGAGACTGTCCGAGGAGAGCGAGCGGTCACAGTGACGCGAGGCCATCACAGCAGCTGCAGCAGAGGAGTGGACATCAGCGTCCACAATAGTCAGGACCTACGTATTCAGTCCAGGCATCCCGTATCAGAGGAGTGTTGACTCCAGCCAGACCTACTTAGCAGTTCCAGCCGAGAGGTGGATACCAGCAGGGTCCGACGACCCACGGTAGAGAATTTGCTATACCTGCAATTTCTACAACATCTTCATCTCACCAGCTGCCAGAGTCATCCGTAGTTCGGAGTATGTTTCTTGTGTATAATTCTTGGGCTAGTGTCCTTTTCGACTCAGGTTCATCGCACTCTTTTCTTGCTGCATTTTTGTACGTGCATTGGAGCTTGATATGGATATTCTTGATCCGCCATTGTTAGTCGATACTCCTGTTGGAGGTTGTGTCCGTTTGGACCGAGTTTGTAGAGATTGTGAGTTGACCTTAGAGGATCATCGCTTCACATTCAACTTTATTGTTTTGGGCATGTCCCGTTTTGATCTCATTTTGGGGATGGATTAGTTGTCTACCTTCCATGCCAACATCGACCGTCACCGACGCCGAGTGCGGGTCTTCTCTCCCGAGGGAGTTTACTTCTACGTATATGGCGATAGGAAGGAGTCTGTTGATGCTTACTTTTATGATCCCAGGGAGTGTGATTTAGTTAGCTGCATGCTTGCCAGCCTTAGTCTTGATGATGATTCTTCTCAGCGCGAGGAGTTACCGTTAGTTGTTTGCGAGTTCCCGGATGTCTTTCTGGAGGAGCTACCTGGTCTGCCGCCTAGGCGAGAGGTGAAGTTCTCTATCGATTTTTTACCTAGTACGTCTCCGATTTCTGTGCCACCTTATCGTTTTGCACCGGCGGAGTTGCGGGAGTTGAAGTCCCAGTTACAGGAGTTGTACGAGTTGGGTTTCATTCGGCCTAGTTCTTCACCTTGGGGTGTGCCAACTTTATTTGCAAAGAAGAAAGACGGTTCGTTGCGGTTATACATTGATTACCGAAAGCTGAACCGTGTGACAGTGAAGAACAAATATCCTATACAGAGGATCGACGATTTATTTGATTAATTGTGTGGTTCGACATGTTTCTCGAAGATTGATCTACGTTCCGGTTATTACCAGTTGTTAGTACGGGCAGAGGATATTCCTAAGATGGCGTTTCGCACTCGATATGGCCATTATGAGTTCGTGGTCATGCCATTCGGCTTGACGAATGCTCTGGCTATATTCATGGATCTCATAAACCGTATCTTCCGCATCCATCTCGAACGATTCGTTGTGGTCTTCGTTGATGACCTTCTTATCTATTCGGCTTCAGAGGAAGAGCAGCAGACTCATCTCCGAGTTGTGCTAGAGTTGTTGTGGGAACATCATCTTTATGCCAAACTCAGCAAGTGTGAGTTTTGGCTTCCAGAGGTAAAGTTTCTTGGGCACGTGGTTTCGCGAGGTGGAGTTTCTGTTGACCCGAGCAAGATCGATGCAATTTCTTTATGGCCGTGTCCCCAGAGTGTTTTTGAAGTTCGCAGCTTTCTTGGGTTTGCGGGTTATTATTGGGGATTTGTTCTAGATTTCTCTCGATTGGCGGCACCTATGACTCGATTGACACGGAAGGGTGTCACTTCTGTTTGGGACGATGCTTGCGAGGTCACCTTTGAGGAGTTGAAGCGGCGGTTGACGTCGGCACCTATTCTTATTGTTATCGAGCGAAGAGTTGGCTATTCATTTTTTTGTGATGCTTCACATGATGGCTTGGGGTGTGTATTGATGCAAGGAGTCAAGGTTGTTGCTTATGGCTCACGGCAGTTGAAGACTCATGAGCAAAATTATCCGACTCATGACTTGGAGCTAGCGGCTATTGTTTTTTCCTTAAAGATGTGGCGAAATTATTTTTATGGCGAGAGATTCGAGGTCCTTTCAGATCACGAGAGTTTAAAGTATTTATTCACGCAGAAGGAGCTTATTTTGCGGCAAAGGCATTGAATGGATCATTTAGAAGACTATGATTTCGAGTTGCACTATCATCTTGGCAAAGCAAACGTTGTTGCTGACGCATTGAGTAGAAAATCTTCTCACTTGGCTAGCTTGGCAATTATTGACTGGAGATCGATGGAGGATTTGGGTCCGTTTGTTCTACACGCAGAAGAGACCAGAGAGCAGGACACATTGTGCAATCTATCTATTCATTCAGAGCTTTCCCATTGGGTGACCGAGGCATAGGCTGACGATTCATAGGCTTCAGAGTTTCGGGCTAAGTTTCTTAGAGGTGATGTACGACAGGGTTGGATGATTCATGCAGATTCTAGCTTGCGCTATCTTGGCCGGTTGTTTGTTCCTAATTCCTGTCGAGGAGGTATATTGCACGAGTTTCACCATTCACCATTGGCGGTTCATTTTGGAGGTACGAAGATGTATCATGATCTTCGATGACAGTTCTGGTGGCCAGGGATAAAGAAGGATGTGGCAGTAATTGTTTCTAGGTGCCTTACTTGCCAGCAAGTAAAGGCCGAGCATCAGCGACCAGCAGGTTTACTTCAGCCGTTGCCGATTGCAGAATGTAAGTGGGAGCATGTGACGATGGACTTCGCTTCAGGCTTTCCGAGATCACCTAGTGGGGGCAGGATGCGATTTCGATTATCGTTGACCGACTAACGAAGACGGCGCATTTCCTATCTATTCGTGTTGCTCAGTCCGTGGATTCCTTGAGCAGGTTGTACATCAGAGAGATCGTTCGACTTCACAGCATGTCATCTTCTATCGTATCTGATCGAGATCCCCAGTTTACTTCTCGTTTTTGGCGGAGTTTGCAGGCTTCACGTGGATCGAAGCTTATGTTCAGCACGGCTTTTCATCATCAGACCGATGGTCAGTCAGAGCGGACCATTCAGATTCTGGAGGACATGTTACGTGCTTGTATGTTGGACTTCTAGGGGAGTTGGGTTGATCATCTACCATTTATTGAGTTCGCGTACAACAACAGTTTTCATTCGAGCATTGGGATGGCACCTTTCCAGGCCTTATACGGTAGGCCATGTTGTTATCCTGTTTGTTGGCTTGATGTTGGTGAGTCAGTCATTATTGGGCCCGAGATGACGTAGGAGATCACAAAGCAGATAAAGACTATTCGCCAGAGAATGCTTACCGCCCAAAGTCGCTACAAAAGCTATGCGGATCGGCGTCGCACTCCATTGTCTTTCAAGGTTGGTAACTACGTTTTCCTAAAAGTTTCACCTCGTCGCGGTATTTTATGATTTGGGAAGAAGGGGAAGTTGACTCCACGTTACATTGGGCCATTCGATATCATAGAGAAGATTGGGGAGGTCGCTTATAGACTCGCTTTGCCGTCGAACATTTTAAATGTTCATGACGTATTTCATGTCTTCATATTGCGCAAGTACGAACCGGATCCATCGCATGTCATAGATTGGTTGAACGTTGATTTGGAAGTCGATGTATCTTATGAAAAGAGGCCGATACATATCATTGATTTATGAGAGCAAGTATTGCAGGGTAAAACCATTTCGTTATTGAAAGTCTTGTGGAGTAACCACGGAATTGAGGAAGGCACTTGGGAGCAAGAGGATGAAATTTGTGGAAAATTTTCGAATTTACTTTGATTGTTTGTATCGATTAGTGCTTATTGTGCGTTTTGTACTCCCACCATAGTTAATTTCGGGGACAAAATTCTTTTAAGGTGGTTGAGATGTAACGACTCGTATTTCCAAGTTATATTTCCGGAATTTAAAGTCATATTTTAAATCGATTTATGAATCTTGATTTATTTTTATCTCAAAATCTCATCGCGATTTTGAGGTGGTTGACCCTGGATTATGGTAGAGAATGTTATTACGAATCCAACGCGACTTGAATCGAGTCAATCGGAGCTCGGACGGAGAAGTTAGCAAAATTTCTAGTTTTCCTCAAAAATTTCTTAAGGTCGACTGGTACACCATACGGTCGTCAACCGGTCGCGGGCAGTCAGTGGGAATTCGTATTTGCCGCGACCGGTCCACCGTAACATCGTCGACCGGTCTCCATGTTTCAGTGAGGTATTCGATATATCTTCGACTGGTCGAGCCAAATTCGTCGACCGGTCGTCAAGGCAAATTTTTGTGCAGACTGGTTTTCATTAAGGGAATTTTTGGGAATCCACTTGTGGGGTATAATGGGCCAAGTGGAGTTCGAACTCCACTCCTTCTTCTTCACTTATATCAACCATATCCCACTCCTCTCTCTCTCTCTCTCTCTAAACCTCCATTGAAGCCCCAACTTCCAACCTCCAATCCAAGGCTCAAAAGTGTTCCAATCGCAAAATACGAAGAAGAAACGACGTTCCTAGCGGCGAGATCTAAACGTAAAGCACCACCACTTTGTCATTCCTCCAAGTTCGAAATTAAGGTTTTTGTCAAGCTTCACTAAGGTAGGATCTACCTATCTCTAATATTGTTTGTGTTTGTGCCTTCACCCTTCTCTCTTTGATATTTATGCATTTTGATGAAATTTCATAGGTGTGGTATTTTGATGAAATTGACCTAGGGTTAGGGGTTCAATAATGAAATTGATGTGTGCTAAGGAGTCCCTAGGGTCATATCTAACTTGTACCAAGATCAATTTCACATTGTAAACACCCACGAGGAAAGCCCTAAATTCATGTAACCCTAACTTAGAGAAATTGGGGGTTTTGTCTAAATGACCTCGGATGGATAAATTAACTTCGGGAATGGGAAATTGGGCACAAAATAACCTTAATAGATGGGGTTTTGGTGTTGGTCGGGTTTAATGAATTTTGGTCGCACCTGACGATATTACGCGAATGGGTCTTTGGAATTACATCAAATGAAATGGTGACGACAACCACCTAAAACATGACTAGCGTGCGCTAGGAATCTATATGCGAGTAATTGAACTTATAACGAGAAGAAACGGTCATGATCACGATGGAATACTAGCCTATGGCTAGTAACTAATACGATACGATGATCTTGATATATGACATACTAGCATCGGCTAGGAAACGTGAATGAATGGAACGAATTCCCTTGACAATAAGAATGATGCGAACGATGCGATTTACTAGCTTTGGCTAGATGATACCGATAGGGGTTCATATGATACAGTATACGGGAATGGACTTATGATCGGATTCCCAGGATGGTCGCGCCATCCATGATATTGTGCACAATAGGGGTTACTTGGCCCTCCCAACATTACTTGGGGAACGACGGACAGGATGGGTGAGTTAGTCGGCGGGCTACTGCCTTCTCCTACCCTATCGAGGTTACTTGACACTACTTGACACTTGACGACTTGGAACGGATTTATGACGGGGTTCCAAGGAATACTTACACCACAAACGAATGTATTTACTTGGAGTGGACTTGTGATGGGACTCCAACGAATGATCACATGATGAATCAAACACGATAACTTGGAATGGACTTATGATGGGATTCCAAGGAGGCATAACACATACGAATCAAATAACAACATGTGAATGGAATAGACTTATGATGGAATTCCGGTATAAACATATATTTCACTATTGTGTAAAGGGAGGAACTCACACTCCATGGTTGATACATAAAAGAGGAATGGAAATATATATATGCGTGTGTAGGGTACTTGTCTTGTTACCCGTTTCTACCTTGCATGTACCCTCTCTTAGTTGGAATGGAAATGTGTACATTAGTGGGATCATTGTCTTGTATTGCATAGCTCATTCATATCTTGATATCACACTGTACATTTCACACATTTGTCACGCCAAGCATAAATATGTTAGTTGATAGATATTTCCTACTTTGGCGTGACACGCCCTTCTTTTTAAACTCCACAGGTAAAGAACCGGTTTTAGAAGATTTCGGAGCACATTGATGTTTTGAGGGTTCCTTGAAGATTATTGCATGTTTTCTCTATTTTGATTTTAGCCCTTGGGGCTTGTAATAGGAGTAGCGGTTTGTAATAACTTAAATATTCTCCCTACTTCTCTCTCTCTCTCTCTCTCTCTCTCTCTATGCGTTGGACTTTATTTAATTGCATTCACTCTCGTATTTTTATGTCAATGTGGAATGGGATGTATTGGTGCTTAGTTATATTTAAATTGTGATGATCCATGTTTGTTTCCCCATTTAATAACTGATTTCAAAAAAATGGTTTGAAAATCCGGGGCGTGACAATACTCAAGACAAAATCTCAAAAATACCCCGAACATTTAACTCACGTTCTATCGGATGAACATGCTACAATTTCCGGAAGAACAGGCTGCTGCACAGCATAGCCAACCCATTGGGCCTTGCTCTACCGGAAGAGCGAGACTCTTTTACCATAAGAGCAAGCCCAGCCTTCCACTCAACCTCCGCATTACCCCTACTCCCGCAACCAATTTCCGGTAAAGGGGCATTGCCCTCCTCTTCTCCCGCAATGCTCTCCCGCAATACTCTCCCCTTCTCCCGGTAGTCTAGCTCTCTGGACTCTCTCCTATCCTCCTCTTCTTCTCCTTTCCCGCTATACACCTCACCAATTCCCGGTAAAGGGAGGCCAACCCTCCCTTTCTCCCAGGAATCCAGCCTGCCCTGTCTGCTTCTCCCACAACCTTCCCTACTTTTGGAAAGTTGGAAAATAAAGAAAAGGAAAATGAGCCAAGGGTCATCTTTTAGGCCTAGGTTCTCCGTCCGAACTTCGATTAATGTTATTCAAGTTGAGTTGGATTCACAATTGAATTCTCTATGACTTTAAAGGATCAAACATGTCACCAATCAAGAGAAGATTTTGAGATCAAGAGCAATCAAAATCTAGAAAATAGAATTTAGGATTTTAAATTCGATTTATAAATTTTCGAACCATTACACTGAGGGAGCAACAAAGGTCATCTGATCAGGGGCCGGAGGAGAAGACTCGGTTAACAAAGGAGATGAGAGGAGATGATGCCTATGGTCATCACCATCCATAGTGGAAAAATGCTTCGTATAGAGAAGGCATAGGAGAGGTGTTTAAAATCAGAGTTCGAAGAGCCTCAAACTCAGGTTTTAGACCCATCAGAAACTGATATGTATGTCTATGATCAAGGCGTCTGGACTCAACTGCAGCATCAGTAGGAAAATCGCTGAGGGGCTCATACTGAGACAACTCCTCCCATCTAGTCTGGAGATAACCAAAATAATCTACAACTGAGAGACCCAAGGTAGCCTAGAAGGCATGAGATATATCCTGATAGAGCTCGAAGACCCGTGAGTCACAATGTGTATGGAAGTATATCTGTGTTAATGTTATCCATAGGCCATGGACGGTATCATGATACATGAACATGTTGTAGATCCGATCTTCAATCGAATTAAACATCCAACCAAGAATAGTATAGTTGTACATATCCCACTGGTCAAACTTGGGATCAGACTCAGTCGGCTTAGGTTCTTTTCCAAGAATCTACACAGTCTTGCATTTTACCCCAAGATAAAGACATAAAGAACAAGACCAGGCATGAAAGTTTTTTCCATTTAATACCACGCTTGTGACATGTTGAACTGGTGTGGGATGAGTAACTGGCAGAGCCGTAGGCTTAGTTGGTCGCCTATGGAATAAGGGGGGTGTTTTTCTCTGCTCTGGCCGGAGGCCTGGGCTGTCGGTAGGGGTGAAATCGGTCCGGTTTGGGGTAAAATCCCGGACCAAACCGAGTAAATCGGTTTGGGGTATGTAAACCGAAACCGGACCAAATTAAATCGGTTTGGTTCGGTTTGGTTTGCTCGGTTTCGGTCCGGTTTCGGTTCGGTTTCGGTTTATTCACATATTTTATAAAATATATATATTTTACACTTTTATGCAAAAAAAAAATATATTTTTATAAAATATACATATTTTTTTATAAAATATACATATTTTTTTATAAAATATACATATTTTTTTAATAAAATATATATGTAATTGAGTTTTGGTTATTAATTGACCTTAATCAAAAAAATAAATTGCAAAAACTATATATTTTTTACACTTTTTTTGCAAAATATATATTT
>NMUG010005258.1:0-13243 GCA_002855965.1 Monotropa hypopitys | reverse complement strand
ATGAATGAGACATTTTGGAAGAGATGACATGGACAATTGTATTTTGTATAATAGATTAGGCTGTAGCATTGGTGATTTTGCTTCATGTTTCTGGTGATTAAGCTGCAGCATTTTGTGCATTGGTGATTTTGGTTAAATTTGGTTAGTGACAGTAGCATTCTGCATCTGTTTTTTTTTCTTGTTTGGAATTTTGATTTTAATTTCAGTTGAGATTGTATGTCCAGATTTTGGAACTCATCAGTGGTGGAACTCCGTTTTTTTTTTGCTTTCTGAACTTGTTTTTCATTTTCTCATTCCAAAATATAATATTTCTATCACAATGGCGATGTGAAAAACAGGCCCTTTGGAGATGTGAAAACATAGGCCCAAGAATAAGGCACAGTCCATGAACGACCCAAACCATCAAACTTGACTGACCCGACCCGACCCGCCTTACCCGAAATGTTTTTAGGTCATTTTATTTTTGTCCCACCATCGGTCGGTTACAGATCACAAACATACTAATCCGGCATGTTCGGGTCGGGTGTCGGGTGGTGGTCAAATCTGCCCCGTGCACACCCCTACTACTCTCCTATACTTTCATTGCATAAAATGGATCTAATAAATCAAATGCGAACATCAACACTAAACCAAATCTTGTATTCAAAGTTTTTGCTTCCACAATAATGCCAGTAACTAATCTAATTGACTGTGCAAGTATCTCATCGGTTAAAAAAACCTAAAAGATACCAAATAAAACACTGCATACACCACTAATTGTTACAAGCCTGAGTTTTGTAAGTTTCAAAGCTCTCTTGGCCACCAATTAGCCCTCTATATATTTCTGTTGTTGTAGTTCATTGGGGATAATAAACGGGTCTGGCACCCAATTATTTGTGGTAGGTGATGCACCTTCTCTTGGGTCTGATTACTTGATAACTTAATGTGAGTGACTATAATTCTCCCTCTCCTCTACCCGCTTTCTTTGCTTATTTTCTCCATTAGCAACCACTGTGCTGCTTGTTGGATTTGACAAACTTCCGACAGAATTCAACACTTACCCTTATATTCCATAATGAATGACACCCCAAAATTATACAGTCAACCCTCAGTCTCAAGTAACTTTGGTGATGAGAAGTAAAATATCCTGCCTAAGGTGTAAACTATCCAAATCCGGTAGGTGGAAAGACCAAGAGGTAATACCTTGGGCATTATAGGTATGTCTTTTATGCCCCAATTAGGCTGGAAACCAATTCCCAGGAATCCGATTCCCATTTCCTCTGCAACAGCTTTGACCTAGTCATCAACATAATGCAAAAGCACAGATTAGCATCAACAAGATTTAGTACATATTTCTGTCTTAAACAACATTGCACTAAAATATTTCCATCAAGAGGGAAAGAGAGAGCATCGTCATGCATCTCAGGAGAAAAATAGAAGAAACAATGTGTGATCAACGAGAATGATAGATTCAACACTCAACGTATAAATAATATTCGACAATGCAACGAGAAAAACAGCTAACACTCACCACAAAAACATAGAATGAGTCGCGTGATTTTTTTTGTTAATCCATGTGAGTTGTGACATCAATCCTGCCCTTTTTTACTAGTAGCAGGTAGGCTTTTGGTTAGTTTAAGCTTAAAATTGGGAACTGCATAAAGACAGATAACCATATTCCATCCATAAAGTTGCAGGACATAACCCATGATCTGATGAATACTGGAAAATCAATTACAGCACCAGATACTCAACTCCAAATTCAATTTTCAGAAAGCTTCTGCAACCAACAATCCCTCACTGACTCTTATATCAGAAATACCATAACCCTGGGTTTCAAGCCTCCAGGTTTGTGTTCAACACAGCTTCACTAACAAGTGAAACATACAAACTCAAATGAACTTGTGAGGGTATCATATACCAGTACAGGTATGTTTGTTGTGAACCTCACACATGATCCTGCAAATAGGATTTTTCTGGTGTTCCTTAACATACTCTAAGAACGAAATACTAAATTGCTTAGCCAGTAAAGTCCGTAATCATCAAACCAAATACTTAGCATAAAAACTTCTGCCTTTATCACAAGAGAAAACGAAAGGAACTAAAACAGCTAACATATACACATGAAAAAACATATATCATTCAACAGTTGACTATAAGTCTTCAACGTACCTGATAAAGGTGTGAATTAACCTCCGCACAAGTTTGATGTAATGTTTCCAGAGGAGCACCACTAAGCTCAAATTGGCCTCCAGGTTCCAGTGATATGCTTTGCTTTCCCTGCACAACAATAATGTGAAGTAGCTCTTTAGAATACACCAAAAGTAGAAGACAGAAACATGTCGAGTGGTACTTCACGAACGAAATATATTCGGAAATAAGGCGGCAATGTGTTCATTGTTTTGGACCAAATGTGTCAACCTTCAACATCCATAACGAAGTAAAGTATAAAATGAAAAAAAGGTTCTGAACTTTCCCTATCTTTAGTAAGGTCTTCCCATTCTGAAAATCACAATTGAATAGCAGTTTACCTGTTTTAGCCCAATAATGTTGTCACCCTCCATGATTTTCTCCCAATCAAATCTCTCAGCAATACCATTTAGCAACTCTGCTATTTGTTCATACTTCATTGGCCGTAAAGTTTTAATCTCAAAGCCAAACTTTTCATGTTCTGTACCTATTCTGCAACAAACATGTGATTTAGTAAACAATTCAGAAGATCATAGATGGGGAAACGTCAGCTACAAGTACTAAATGATTTTTCACACTTATCTTGCACAAAGAAATGAAAATAGCATCTCGAAGCAAGACCCCAAGACACATACGTCTGGCCTATAAATTGTAAGATTGGAATTCTGACTCCCAGCCAAATACCTCCTAAATTCATTTCAACAACATGGCAGAACCCATGTAGTACTCAATCATTGAAAGTATGGGCGGAGGAGGATTGAAGACAAACCTAACCTTTGGTAATATGCACAAAGTAGTTGCTCTCATAAAATCATTAAAATAGTGGTCCCCATATACCGTCAAAAAACCGAGCAGCTAAAGGCATGCTTTGCTGCAGAATCATGCCCCCAAATCAAAGTCAAAAAACATCAGAGAGGGTAGACTCATAGACCCAAATCACTTTCTGTGCACATTAACATGCTTCTTCATTCAGCATCAAGAGCATCATTATTTCACAAGCCCTAAATTCATTTTAACCATATTAAAATTGCTGAAAACACCACTGCACGAACCTCCTGCAGCATGAGATTGAGGTATTCAAATTGATACCAATATAGTCCATGACTACTAAAAACTAAGGACAATCAATACTTTATCTACTATTTGTAGGTAGCACGTGCTGGAGAGGGCTTCGTGTATCCTTCTAGGAAGATGGTGAGCACTTCAACAGCGAAAGACCACGACGGGTTGGGGGACTGAGAGAGATCCTGTTTAGTGTCACGGACTTGGCATTTGTCATCCTCCCAAGAAGCTAATTCCACGAGTGGTACTGCCTAACACTACGTATAATACCCAAGAATCCAACATAGGTGATATGAGAGGGATCTACTCTGTCTGCCCTGCTGCCTCGATGGACACGAAGATATCGCTTGCAAGGTGCTTGGCGTAAAACTCACACTCTTACTGGAGTCAGCATGTGACAGTTACCACCGTCAATCCCTGATGCCCTCGTCATAGGGAATGTTACCATAAGTCTCCGATGTTGTACCTGACACCCTCTCATCATGGGACATCCCCATAAGCCCCACATGCTGTCCGCAAATACCACTACTTACGCACTTGGCGCTTGTCATCCTCCCGAAAAGCCGGCTCCACGAGTGGTACTGCCTACCATCGTGTAATGCCCAAGAATCCAACCTAGTTGATGCGAGAGGAATCTACCATGCATGCCTTGCTGCCTCGATGGGCACGGGGTTATCGCTTGCAAGATGTTTGGCATAGAACTCACACCCCTACTGGTCCGCATGTGACATTAGGCAATGCTCATAAGTCATAATCATAAGAATTTGTCTCGGAGACAGCAGTGTGCCATGGTGGCATGTTCTTAGCAAAATGATAGCACCCTTGGGGCATCGTTGGTTATATAGATAGACACACTTATCAGTATAAGAATTTAAAACGAAGCATTAAGTAAACGAATACCATAACTGTGTGTTAGTTATCCTACCACTGAAACTTAAACCAAAAGCATGTGGAAATGGAATGGACTATGACATGCTAACCATGTTATTGTTTCACTTTTCTAAGCAAGACCTAGCCCTGCAAATAGTATACGAGATAAGCCGAAAATATACCAGACAATATAGTATCCTGAGTAAATATGCAACTGGTGACACTTGAATCTAAGTACCGATAAGAGCTAGAAGTTGAACCTCCATTTCTCCTTAGGCTTACACCCAGAAGCGAGGTATGCCACAAGATCCTCTTTGGTCAGTGGCTCTGTACCAATCACAGCTTCCTCTGTGGGAGGGCTCGCAGCAACAATGGCACTATGCCCTCTTTTGTCACATACTCCATAACTGCCTAAATGTAAACTCTGCATTGCCCTTGTCGCCTTTGATGGTAAGGACCGGAAACTTACACGAGTGTCCTTCATTTTGGATGGATCAGTATCGTTTCCTGTGTTGGAATCCACTCTACATTTGATTTTCTCCGAACGAATGCAGTATGATGGACCCACCTGGGAGAAAAGTGCCATGGTGTGCACCTGTGAAGTCAACATGCAACCTCTCATTTAAAAAGTAATAGTAAAAAATAAAATTGGAAGGTGAAGTCTTTAGCCAATAACAGTTACCATCAGTTAGTTTTTTACCAGTTGAGCAAAGATTTTGGATTTCCAGTTCGCTAAAATGTTGAGCAACGAGTATTTCTCTCCAAATTACCCAAAAAATAAAATAAAACTCTCTCTCAAACCAGTTCACATGAATGAAACCCACATGTTTTGTACCAATGGAATTGAGCTAGATATTGCATTACTAGATCTCAGTAACAGCGCTAATATCCTCGAGAGCAGTATACATCACTGAAATATATAAAGTTACTCATATTATACCAAAAATCTCCAGAGTGACAAAGAACATCAATATCACGTTACGCATTCATACTCATAAGTATATTCATTATGCATAATAACCCATGTATACAAATGAAACTGCGTGTAAGACTTGTTATGGTATACGAGCAATTGAAAATTCAAAGAAAAAGAGAGAAGGAGATTGCCTGATTGTGTAAGTTGTAGGAGTTCTAGGTTTAGATTGGTGTAGCTTGTGCTTATCTTCTGTTTGCTCTCTAGAAATGGAAGAAACCAATTTGCGGATGCTAATGTGTGTGTGTGTGAGAGAGAGAGAGAGAGAGAGAGGAACAGGAATTTCCTGAATTTTTAACAGGAGCGTTCAAATGTGATTTCCCATCAATTTTTAATAGTGTGGTCGATCCCGCACCTCTAGGTTAGTCGGGACGAATACCAAAATTCAGCCCAACATGATGAGGTATGAGATGACGCTTTCTTTGAAAGAATATTTAGCAGTCAACCACAAGATGGGTGCAAGTTGGTTAAAGTCACAATGTGAGTGCAAGTTAATTAAAGAGTAATTTTGGAAAAAATAATTGATCAGAAATCCTATTTTGTTATTTTGATTAACAGTGAAACTTTGAGGTGTGGGGGCATGTATATTTGGGAATCAAAAATGCTAGATACCATAAAAATTTATCCCGAATTTTATCTCAAAACCAATATAAATGATCAGAATTCATTTAAGTGTGTGGAACCCAAATGCTTAAATAAATCCTGACCATTCATGTTGGTTTTGAGATAAAATTCGGGGTAAGTTTTCATGGTATGTAAAAGAACTCATTCGTGATTCCTATGAATAATTTGAACAGTTAATAAATTTTAAAATAATATTCTAAGTAACTCCATAAAAAATTAGTACAATTTGATAAATGTAAATGCTTAATTCAGACATTCATGTTTTATTAAAAAGTTTTATGCCTAACTTCGGGATGAAATTAAAGGGTTCCAAAGTTAGGCCCCCTACATCGAGACCCACGTGAATAATTTAAGTTGATAAATTTTAAAATAATATTTTAAGGAATTTTATAAAAAAAATTAATGTAATTGGATAACTATAAATGCTTTACCTAGTAATTTATGTTCATTTTTTATCAATGTTTGACTCGACTTTAGTGTTACTCAAAATAATAAGTAAGAAAGTACAATGTGATTATTGATAATAAAAATGTATATTATGATTTACATAAAATAGAAGGGGTATTGGTGAAATTTACCCTTTTGAGAAATAGATAAAATTAGAGTTTTTATGTGTCTATGGCACGACGTAATGTAGGTTGTGCCTCATACTTTGGGGCTCTATATAAATAATCTGATTCGTTAATATAATTTAGACTGATTTTTTAACCAACTCTATAAAAAATCACCTCATTCGGATAACTGTAACTACTTCATCTAAAATAATTAAAAATTTATGTCTAAAAGTTCTGAATTGAATCAATCATTTTGGATGAATTAGTTACAATTATCCAAATAAAATAATTATTTATCTGGTTACTTAAAACATTATTTTAAAATTTATCAATAGTTCGGATTATTCACGTGAACCTTCAAAATATAGATGGTCAATTTCTAAGTCATGAACACAGTTGTTAGGTAAAAAAAATTGAACCGTTAGATCAAACTCCATGACCATCCAATTGTGAAAATGTAAAGCAAATTGTGTGGGGCTCAAGATCCTTATATTTTGTATAATAGATATTTGATAAGGAATGTAGTATCTTGTTTAAAGTTGTTATTTTATGTAACATAAGAATTATTCATATTTTATCGCTTATAATATCTTTATGCTTTAAATTTTGTCTAGTATAAATAATTTAGATATTTGACATAAAATACATGTTGCATATAGAAAATTATTATAAAACGAAAAAGACGTTTTGTGTCATTTATAAATAAGATAATATTTTGTTTTTCCATGACATAATTATCGCTTTCTCGCTCTCTTGCATACACACACACATATACTAGAACACACACCAGCACACAAACACACAAACACACATCAACACACACACACACAGAGACATCAGAATACGCATCAACGCACACACATACACGTATATAAGAGACTAAAATCTATAGACGTATTCCCCTATTATATAGTCATTGATAATATACATAAAATCATGTGCATCAAAACTTATATTTACATATAAAATACTATTGTGTGTATTTTATGTATCTATGGGCATTTTCATATATCATATAATCACGATTTTAAAAAATACTATCGTACATAGATATTTTTGAATAACTCATACAATTAAGAGAATAAATTCATGATAATTATCTATATAATAAAATACAACAAAATTTTGAATTTTCTACATTTTCAGTCCCTGGATCTAACCAAGGACCCATATTAATTCTCCCTTAAGTGGCCAATGGTCAAGATGGATAAGGATAACAATCTATGTCTGCAATTAATTTTGGATAAATTTATTTTCCCGCCTAACGTATGGAGCAACTTTCCAGCTACATGAGAACGTCTTAAAATATTGAGTTCATGAAACCTGATGCAAACACATCCCCACCCCGAGACCTTTCGCCTTCCCTCCATCCCACCCCACCCCATACCCACTTCCGCATTATGCATGCATCCCTCAGGACATTTACAATCTCGAAGAGAAATTGTTCTTTTTATTCCATACGAATAGGACTCTCCATCTCTCTTCGATTCTGATCCCTCGAGCCCAACACTTATTGGAACCTTCCCGAGTAGCTTCCCAGAAGTGACAACACATCTTTAACCCCATGCCCCACTATTGATGAGACGGAGAAGTCACTCAGTTGATGCGACGATGAGTCTGTTGGGAGGAGGGCAATTATGGGTTGGATGGCTGGGATTTCTTCGGTGAGCTCTCCCCCCACCCCCGCCACCAAGGTCTACTGCTCTAATTTTGGCTTGATGTGTGTGTGTTTCCGATTTTCGTTATATATATATATATATATATATATATATTAGATTTTATGGGGTTCTCTATATGTGCGTTCTGACTCTTTATGTTTCTGATTCTCTGTTTGGGATTTTGGAAACACAAAAAAATGGAGTAGTTGAAGAAGCATTAATGTAAAAGAGGCAAGAACGCATAGGTTGAGAATACATTTTGTGTCGATGCAGAGAGTGTCCGAGAGAGAGAATCGTAGGGTTTAGATGATCGTCTATTCAGATGAGTGCCCGATTCAATGTTGTTCTATATTTTAGCGCCCGATCTGCTATCATTCTGGCTCCCACTATCATTCTGTATTCCAACCCTCCCATGTTCAGAGTGGAGTGTCCGAGAGAGAGTATGGGTTAGGGCTTTACCAATCGTGGTTTGTATGTGGTTAGGGATGCATCCCTCTTTCGTTCGTGAGCCACTACGTGATAGAGAGAGAGATTAAGGTTTGTATATCATTGTGTATATCAAACTTACATGAAAACATATATGTATCATTGTGTATATCAAACTTACTGTATATGTGTATCATTGTGTATGTGTATCATTGTGTACACTAAACATAAATTTTTTCAATATTTTCAGTCCTACATACGCCACTTCGCCTGGGACATTTTTAGTTCGTATGTTGTAAGACTCGGCTTAGAAAAAACATTATTTAATTTTTTAAATGAAAATTTAATCATTATTAGAGTTGATGGTGTTAAATAATAGTTGTAGAAAAAATAATGAGTAAAATGAATAGTGGGTTAATTTAAACTTAGAGAATTTTTGAGAAAACGGTTCTTACTTGTGCCTAAGCTATAGGCGGAATCAGTAGCCCAAGAAAAGATGCAACTGGTTACGCATATGTGTGGATCAGTCAGATTAGGTTTTGTCGTTTTGGTCGATCAGTGGTTTTTGGCTGGGTTGTATTTAATTCATTTTTGGAATGTCTTCGTCGATTATTTTCCTTTCACGTCTGATTTTTCACTTAAGAAAAGAGAGAAAGAGAGAGAGAAGAACTAAGAAGACAGAGAGGGGAAGATAATGAAGAGAGAGAGAGAGAGAGAGAAATGGGTTTCTTCACTTAAATCTATTCGAAAAGGTGGTGATGAGATTTTTGGATGAAATCAAAGCTGTGAAGTCAGAAATTCATGTAAGCAGAACCGAATTACTATACTCATACGGTTAGTTTGAGTTTAATTGTTGGTTGTTGAGTACGAATTTGATAAAGCTTTCTGTTGGTGGGTTTCCATGAGTTTTATTGCAATTGAATCGGGAAATGTGTGTTTTGATTATAATCGAATGTGTTGATTCATGTAAATGTGACCATAGATGAATCGTTGAAGTTTAATATAGGGTTAGAACCCTAGTTGGATGAATTCGTAGGGAGAAATGACGAAAAACAATGACTGAAATCGATTCTGAGATTTGTCTCAGCGTATGTGTAACTGGTAGCGTATAATAGCTGTTGGGCAATCGCTAGTGCAAGAATGAGGGTGACCGGTAGCGGCTTTTGGTCTGTTTGTGGGCTGTTTGTATGAAACTCAATATTTAATGTTTAAATATAATAAAAATCAGTAATATGTGGAAAAAAGGACGATAAAGATAATGTTATTAAATAAAAATAACAACATAGAATTGTGCGTGAATTAAAAATAGAATATTTTATGTGTTTTATTCATTTATTTATGAATTTCCATTTATTTTTCAAGCTTTATTATATCGAATATTGATAATTTTTGGCTTGAACAGGTGAAAGACTAGTTTGGATTTAGCCCACTAGAGGTGATTGCCGAGCTATCAGATTGTTGTAACGGTTTATCTAACTGCTGTGAGTATGTTAGATATCACTTTTGATTATGCAATTTACATATATTGCTTGTAAATGTGGTGTGTGAGATGGGGAAAGATGGCGGACATGCCAAGAGCACGACGTGCTTTGTTTGTCATCGAAGGGTAAATCCGATGACTGTTATGTGTTTGTATTGTTTACAGTACTTTATGTTTTTGCTATAGTTGATTGTGTTTCTTACATATTCTTGTGTTGACCTTTTTGGTAAACACGGGTGTTGCTGGAGAGTTGTTGAGGTGTCCTTTGTCCACTACTGGTTCGAGAGTTATGTCTGCATAGGAGACATAGATAGACCACGTGATTAAGTACATACATCAGTCATAATGTGTGTTAGTGGATTAGTGTAGATGTTTTTCTTTCTTTATTTAAATCATGTTGTATTATAAGTTAATTCCAGTTGTTTATTTATTTCTGCTGTAGTAGTTTATTTATGTTTAATAAACTGTTAGTCTAGATTTCTTTCTTGTTTAAAATCTGAATATTGAGCACGATTGGATTAGGTGTGTTAGACTAGATCACATTTGACTTTAGTGATTAGTGTTGTTCATTGTGCTCGAATGCCGTGAGCCTGTCTATTTACATCCCTATTAGGTTGAGTATTCGGGGCAGGGCGTGACAGGTTGGTATCAGAGCTAGAGTTATATCTAGTCTCTTGACGTAAGTGTGTATTGTAGAACCATGTAGTGGACATGTGTATGGTGTATAGGTCAAGTTAGCGATTGTGTGTTGTGATTGTCCCAACTGTTGTGATATTGTGTTATTTTCCACGCGGCCTACAAAATTTCTGGCAGGAACTTTACGATGATAAGAGAAATTGAATATGTTTTAATATGTGATTCATTAAAGGACATTGAAGTTGGTATTGATATATTCTAGGCAGATGGATCTGAAATGGGGATTTGGAAATCAGTGGTTGTAGCTGGAAATTGGGAAATCCGGAAATGGATAGAAGTTGGACAGTAAATTATTAGTGGATCGACTCTTGATGACCGGGAATGAAATTTGAGAAATTACGATGTCATAGATCAATTAAAAGAAAGTGAATGGTAGCTAGAGACTAGGATGAGATAGAGGTGATCAATTTGTGTTCGAGGAGATGAGATATCTTCAGAACTTATATCAAGTATTTCTAAAGTTCAAAACATTATTGAATTCTGATAATATTTCAGCTGCAGTATTCTTATATGAGGCTGGGTTGGGGCATATGCGGTTGCATCTATATTTTATATATTCTCATCTGTAAAGAATGTATATCTTTGTGGATAATATTTTAGCGATTCAACACCAGTGAGAGAGGTAATTAAGGCTAGAAGTTGTTTGATTTGGGGTCTGAGATTGGAATCTGGGGATATGGTTAGAATTTGTATGGTCTAAAAGATTTCTTATATCTATACTGAATCTATGTAGAGGAACACAGGTGATATATATATATATATAGGTTTGCAGACTGCAATAGGTGAATGACATTTGGGAAATTCTGGGAAAGTGAGATCGGATGGATTGAATTGGTAAACTGAATTTTGCGGTAGCTGATACGGGGATTGATGAAGACTCTAAGAAAGATATTGAAAAATATAAGTGAACAATTAGCAATTTTGATATTTGTAGTCTTCTGGGATTGGATGAACTATCTGAAGATATATTTAGAGATTCTTCTTTATATATTTGTTTATCTTTTCTATGATTCAAGAAGAATGTGATATGGTGGGAGTAGACTGTTGCGGAAAGGATTTTGGGGATTCTGAAGAAGAGTTGACATTTGTTCTTATTTTGATTATGTCCAAGGGTTTTAAGAACTTCATTGAGAATTTATTATATTCTGGTTGAATATGAGAGTTTTGATGATCTTGAGTTAGCATTTTGAGAATCTGTGGTTATCAGTTATATGCGAGAATCTTGGATTATTTTTTATAGTGTCAGATATCGGAAAATGTTAGGATATTTCTCTATATTATCAGAGACTGGGAAGTCCGTTTATGCTGGTGTTATCTCTGTTCTGAGAATGTGGTATTGTCAAAGACTGGGGATGTAGCTGGAATATTCTGATCTGATGTGATGAAAGAGGATATATCTTATCATTGAGTATGGATATGGTATTCTATATTATTCTGGGAAGATTGTTAGACAGTCTATCTTATATTCCGAACTCGAGTAAGCAGGTTTTCTATATTATTATGTAGAGGGTTTATAACTTCTAAGATTCAGAGATTCTATTATTATCGCTATGGAATTCTGGAATTCTTTATTAGCACAAATCTGTGTCATATTATTATATTGATATTATTTGACAAAAGCAGTGCTTTGAGGGATTTTTTATTCTGGTAAAGATGATCTGAGAATTCAGAGTTAGGAAAAAAGTATTCTTATTTATTGCATTCTGGTATTCAGGTATTCTATATTGAATCTGAGTATTCTGAGTATTTTGAGTCATGATTCAGTGGGATGGTTACAGCAATGAGTGGATATTTTGGGATTATTATTTGAAATTCAGAAAATGATGTATCAGTAGTTGTCTGAATTTGGGATTTCAATTATATTATCAACAGAATTCTATACTGTGCAGGGTGGATGAAGACATAGATTATCTATTCTCTAACAAATTATTATATCAGTCTGGAGTTGCAGATGTGATATATTTTCTGATAAAGTATTATACACCGGGGTTGTTAAATATTTATCTAATGAGAAGATAATTGTAGAAGTCTGATTTTGGGATTCAGCATTGATTCAATGAACAGTAACAGTGTTTGAGAAATTTGGGATTGAATGGGAAGGGTAGAATGAAATGGCAGAGTATTTGTACAGATAAATTACAAAATGAAGTTTGATATCCGTTATGTGAAATCGTGTTCTGATTGAGAGTCAGTTCGGAAAAGGGATTGCTATCTGATGCGAGGAATCAAGATATGATTCAGATATCAGTTTGGGCATGGATGATCAATTTTAGAAGAAAAGAAACTGTTTAGAAATAGCAGAATTTGGGTGAGAAATGTGGTCATGAAGAGGATGGTGTGACAGAGTGGGATTCAGTAGCTGGGAGGTTCTGCGGGTCCAGGTATTTTAAATATTGGGGACAAAATTTTTTACGTGGGGGAGAATTGTAAGGCCGAGGTTAAAAAATATGTTATTTAATTTGTTAAATGTAATTTAATCATTATTAGAGTTGGTGGTGTTAAATAATTGTTGTAGAAAAAAATAATGAGTAAAATGAACAGTATGGTTAATTTAAAACTTAGAGAATTGTTGAGAAAATGTTTCTTACTTGTGCCTAAGCTATAGGAGTAACCGGTAGCCCAAGAAAAGGTGCAACCGGTTGCGCATATGTGTGGATCAGTCAAATTGGGTTTTGTCGTTTTGGCCGATAAGTGGTTTTTGGCTGTGTTGTATTTAATTCATTTTGGGAAT
>NMUG010005257.1:0-13246 GCA_002855965.1 Monotropa hypopitys | reverse complement strand
TGCAACAACTGTGGACCACGACACTTGTGGCCAGCCGTAAATTTGTCGTTGCAATTAAAACACAACCCTTGGGCTCTCCTCCTCTGCATCTCGTCCCATGATAGCCTTTTGATTGGTGATGCGGGGCTGGGTTGTGCAGGAGTAGGGGTAACATGCTGCGGACGTATATTTTGTTGTGGTCGTGTGAACTTTCGTTGGCGAACGAGCTGTTCATCACGCATTCGAGCAAGACTAATGGCTTCCTTCAATGTCCGTGGTTTGAACATTCGAATTCCCTCGGCTATTTCTGACTTGAGTCCCCCCATAAAGGTTCCTACCAGTGCCTTTTGAGTCCACCCGTGCACACGGTTGCCTATCTTCTCGAACTCCCGTTGGTAGTCACGCAGGGAGCCCACCTGTTGAATGTGTGAAAGAGCTTCATCAAAATCTTCCCCATCAGTGGGGCCAAAGCGAGCCCCTAACTCTTCTTCAAAGACTGTCCACGTCACTTCCTTTCCCTCTTCTTTGAAAGTTCGGCTTAACCATCGCCACCATTGGTTGGCTTCACCCTCTAAGTGAAATGAGGCCAAAGAAACCCTCTGTGCTTCAGCAGTCTTTTGAAATTCGAAAAATTGTTCCACTCGAGCCAACCATTCCGTCGGATCTTCGCCTGAGAATTTTGGAAACTCAAGCTTGGCTGTCTTGGACGAAACAACCAATCGACAACCATCAGATTCATCTTTGGTGTTGCGCGAACTTCCTTCACGTTCATGAGTACTGTGGCCGGTGCTATCTTTGTTCGAGAACAACGCATCAGACATGCGGCTGAGCGTCCTCTCCAGTTGTGTGAACTTGTCTGCCATTCCTAGCTACAATCGTTGCATGCCATCTTGTACTCCGCCAAGCCCCGCTTCAAGATGCTCGATACGTTCCTTATTTGTTGCCATGATAATCACAACGCAGCTCTGATACCACTGATAGGTCCCAGTCAGAACTGATGAGATTACTAAAGAAAGGTATTCTCTTCATGTTGCCTGCAAACTATAAATAAACCAAAGCCTAACAAATTGCCTAAAACTATGGACATGTACAACGACAATCATGCCCACTTAAATCAACTGACAACTGAGTCCTAGCCATAACAACTATTCAAAATAAAAGGGATAAAAAAAGATTATTCTTATCCTACTTCCTAAAGACTTGGTCAAACTCCCTCTTGACATGCCACATCTCTTCCCACGTCCCAGCCTTCTCCAAAATATCTGGGATTCTTCCGTCCACGCCTGCTGGTCCTTCGCAACGGTCTATCATCGTGTGAGAGGCAAATCGCGAGTCGCCCAATGACTCGAGCGCATGACTTTGTCTGTATACTAATTTGAGCACTTAAGCACCGCACACGTTGATCCTTGATATTTCGTATTTAGTAGGATTCGAACCATGGCACTATCGAGAACTGAATTACCCGGCCATGCGCTTTTGCCGCTGGGCTATACCCCGGGGGGTTATGTTATCTCTTTATAGATAGAATAGATTATGTATCTGAATAATTTTTCGAGGAACCAACTTCATTGGTTGTAAATTCTCAGTTTAATTATTTTGTAATTAGCATGTGTACCTTTTAAGATCCTCACACAACATTAACTTTCAAATGTGGAAACATGAATAGGGATAACTAAGAAGAAGAAATAACCCTTGTTGTGAACATAAACTATATGATAATACTAGGGAATCCCTTTACTAGATTAGGGATTAGATGCCTCCAGTTGAAAAAGTGATACACCTGGAACAATCTTACAATTTTGACGCAGTATTCCATGCATGACAAAGAATATTTGGGAATTACCCATACACAAAAAAACTTCCTTAAACTGTGTCTGCAACTTAAAGCTATACCTCCAAAATGGATTTCAAATTCTAAAAGATAATCTAATGAGGATAGAAACTGGACAAGAACCTTATAGTTTAAACACAACACTCTTGAAAAAACTATTTCTTGTCTACTCATTCTTCAAAGAGTAAAGAATGGAGGTTTTGTGGAACCATCCAGTTCAAGAGCCGACCCATATCAGAGTAGATTAAGTTTATTCCACGAAAATGGAAATAGATTATACAAGGATTCTTTTTATTGTAGCTCAAATATTCTGACATTTGAGATCTTGGAAATTATGCATGCTATTGTTTATTCTTACTTTAAGCAATGTAAGAAAGCTGTGTTGTGTCACTTCTGAGACAAAAGGTGATGGTTGGGAATTGCAGGACCTGAAAATTTCAAGAATAGTATGATCCATATATAATACATTGTGTATTGAATTACGAGTGAGGCATTTAATTTTAAGATTCGTTGCATAAAACATCATCCTCTCATCTTTATAGCTCATGGATTTGTTAATGGTGTCGTACAGTCTTATTTTACATTGTGTGGGTTGCTCTATTTAGTTATGTGGACATGTGAAAACTGCTCAATGTTATCATGTACTAGTTTGAGAGGAGGAGGAAGTTGACAGACGGTTTGGGTCTAGGTTAGGGTTTGGAACTACTCAGTCCATTGTTGTCATGAAGGGATTAAAACTTTGTGATTTTTGGAGCTCCATGTTATTCTTTAATACATACTTGGGACTATTCTTTCTACCATTCTGCAAATTTTTTCAAACGTTTTGTGCAACTGTCTTCTCTTATGTCAGATCGTGTTTGCCTTTTGAGCTTCTTATGTGACACTATGGTAGCATTTATTTTGATCATATTTCTATTGCTTTGATTGCAGGTAATATTATCACCGGATGCAGATCCCCCAGTTGTCAGAATAATGGATTACAAGTACGATATAATTTTATAAGTAACATTTTCTGTTTATTGTCCCCCCCCTCTCAAAACATGGTAGATCTACTATGATGCTTCCGTAAGATCCTGCTTCACGATGACTTAGCTTTTAACTGCTTGAGGAATACATACTACTAGTGTAGGCCAACCTTCAGAAATGTTATGGTGCATAATAGATACAAAGGTTATGGTGTCTGCAGATATGTAATCAACTTGACCTATACTTTAGACTACCATTTTGGACTAGTAAGTGCATTATAAAACAAGTATTAAACCTTAGGCATGGTGTGAGACACATGTTTATTTATATATTTTGTGAATGGTGCAATTTAAGGCGAACTGATATTGAGTTGACTTGTCTTGTAGTAAATATAAATATGAACTGCAAAAGAAGAAAAGGGGACAGCAGAAGAAAAGTGTGGGTGAATGCCTCCTTCGTTTCTGATCTGTTTTCTCTAATTCATGCATTAATATTTATTGGAAAAGCTACTAACAAAATTATGCATCCGCATGACAGCCAGCCAGATGGGGTTGAAGGTGCTGAAGATGGGGTAATTATCTTGGCCTTTAAATCTCAATTTTACTTGTAATCGCTTGTTGCATTTTTATTTGGTCTTGCGCGTTAAAATATCAGTAACACAATGTTGTCTTGTATCAAACCAGACCAAACTGAGTCTTCAGTTTCAATCAATTGGGGTCGGCTACATAAATATGTTTTTTTCCAATGCACTCTGTCGAGTGCATTATATTCTGTTATACATAGTAAACTTAGATCCTCACGAGCTACCACTTTTAAAGTCAATTTAGGTGTACCCCTCCCCTTAGTGATATCATCTATCATAACTATTTCACTCATTCTAACTATCGCATCAACGAGCCTATGATAAACATGTCCAAACTATCTTAATTTATTTTCTCATGTCCTAGCTTCTAGCGACACTATCTCTATCATATCGTGAAGATTTTCGTTTCTAATTCTATCTCGCAAAATTTTACCACATCCATCTCAACATTCTCATTTCAGTTACACTCGTCATACTCTTATGTTGTTTCTTAGTTGTCCAATACTTTGTACCGTATAACATGGATGATCTTATGATCGTATGATAGATCTTTCCCTTCAATTTTGCGGGTATCTTACTATCGCACAATACTCCTGTAACATTCATCCACTTGATCCATCCAACTTGAATTCTGTGCGTAACATCCTTCACAATTTCTCCATCCTTATTGACAATTGAGCCAAGATACTTAAAACGCTTACTTCTTAGTAATTTTTTATTTTGGAGGGTCATTATGTCAACATTAGTACTTTGACTATCAATAAACTTACATACCATGTACTCCATCTCACTCCCACTAATCCTAAAACCTTGCGATTCCAATGTTTCTCTCCAAGTTTGTAATTTGACATTTACACCTCGTGCAGTTTCATCTACCAAGATAATATCATTTGCAAATTGCACACACTATATGATATCATCCTGAATGAGTTTAGTCAATTCGTCCATAACTAGGGAAAAAAGGTAAGAGCTCAAAGTAGACTCTTGATGTAATTCTACTGTGATTGAAAATTCACTTATTTTCACTACATGAGATCTAATAGTGATGACATTACATTCATACATGTCTTTAACCACATCAATATATCGTTTTGTCACGTTCTTTCTTTCCATGACTCGCCATATAACGTCTCTAGATACCTTATCATATGCATTTTCTAAGTCTATAAAAATCATGTGAATGTCCTTTTTCTCTCTATACTTTTTAACTAATCTCCTTAACAATTATATTGTCTCCATTATTGACCTACCAGACATAAACCCGAACTTATTCTCTAATAACGTTATCAGCATTCTTAATCGATGCTCAGTAACTCTTTCCCACAGCTTCATTGTATGACTCATTAATTAATATCTCTATAATTATTGCAACTATGAATATCCCATTTCTTTTTATATATTGGTGCTAAGATACTCTTTTTTCACTCATTAGGCATCTTTCTAATCAAGATAATCTTGTTGGACAGTTTTATCAACCACACCACTCTTCTGTCCCCAATGTTCTTTCATACCTCAATATAGAAGTCATTTGGTCCTATAGCATTGCCCGATTTCATCATTCCAAACGCATTTGTCACTTTTGAGTTTTGTACCATGCGATAAAACATATACTATTGGCTCTCACTCCCATTAGAAGCACACCAATGCTCTTTGCTTAAGTTTTTCTTTTGCTTCTCATTCAATAGTTTATCAAAGTAGTTCATTCATTTTCCCTTAATCGCTTTATCCTTCACTAATACCCTATAGTCATTATCTTTTATGCACTTAACTTGAGAGACATCTCTTGTTTTCTTCTCTCCATTTAGAAAATTTATATATAGTCTTCTCTCCATCTTTGTTATCTAGTATATTATACAAATTCTCAAACGATCCCATCTTAATTTCTCCCACATATTTCATGATGTGGTGCTCTGCTCTCTGGGGTGTTCGTCTTTGACTGCTGGGATGACTGGAAAGAACTCCTGGATGAGTAATGAATGGAACTCAGGAATGAACACCTGCTTGGCTATTGCAACCACAAGGGTCAATGCCTCACCGGTCGACAATGACCAGGAAGGACCTTTGAAGCTTAATTCAGTACTTTGGTAGAGAGAGAAAGAGAAGAATTTGATAGCGTAATGGTATGCCAAAAGAGGGACCGTCGGGTCTAGCTACCCCTCCAGGTGATCGACTAAAGAGGGGCTCCAGATTGGTGGGACCGCTAGACAGGGACGCCTATGGCCACTCCACTGGTGTCCGGTCCACTACAATAACCCGTCAACATTTTCTGATGTGTTGGGAAATGTTGATGTTCTTCTGCCGAACATTTGTTGCCAAAGCGGTCATGGTGCCCCGATAGAATCTTGTTTGGTACACCAACTTTATGCCGGAAGCTCAAAAGTAACCACCATAATTTGAATTTGAACAGTGCATGCCATATGCCAGCGCAGAGGGAGCGTGTCAGTGAAAAGACGTGCACAGACAGAGTTATTGCGCCTGCTGCCATGCATCTTTTCATGTCCACGTGTCGTCGTCTGATAGACTTGACTGTTGGCCACGTGCGGATGTGGCTGGTGGCGGTTGAATGCCAGACCACGTGGCAGCATGTTGTTGGTCTATTGTTTTGTCTGATCGGGGCTCGTGCGAACAGTTGGCAGGGCTCCCATGACTATAAATAGAGGAGCAAGGACGGACATTTACACTTTGATGCAACTTTATCTCTATAGCTTCAAGCATCCGCATAGCTCCTCCCTTCTAGCCTCATAGTTATTTAAGGCGCGAGGCGCATTGGCGGAAAGATCCCTTGGGGTCTAGATGTGAGGTGTAACCCAAGGCGCACGCCTTATCGAAGCGATGTGCACCGAGGCATCCAAAATGACAAAAAATAGCATTCAACAATGTATCAAATAGTAAATTAGTAAACAATGAATTTAAGAGTTTACCACCTAAAAAAGGCTCAAAATATCTACAAAAATGTAAAATAGTCGACAATAGTACAACACTTATATATGCATCAAACTAAAATATCAAATTGTCTAGAGGAACAAACAATAATGAAGACTAATCATCCTCAACATCAACACTAAGTATGTCAACATCCTCATTTTCATCATCAACGGATTTGTATCCCTACACATCTTTCTCTTCTTCGGCATCTTCGTAATTTGTCTCTTCTTCGTCTACCAATTGAAATGCATTTGAGGTTGACGCTCTTGACGTTGTTGCTCTAGTTGCTTTGTTGCTCTTTCTCGCTCCAAAAGCTCAATCAACATCTCCCCATGTCAAAGTATCATCGTCGAACGCCGATTCATCATCTTCATTTGATTCCCCATCCAACATCCCACGCAACCATTCATTATTCTCATTAATATTGAATAAGGATATGAGATCAATTGTATCTCGCATATCATATCAATGTTTCAAAGCCCTATTGTACTTTATGAATACCAAATCATTGAGGCACTTTTGTTGCAGTCTATTTCTTTTTTGTTGTTGTTGTGAAGCTGCAAGAATTGTTTGAAAACATATAATTTAATACAAGTAAATCAATATTTAGTAGGAATTAAGGATGTATGAGATAGGTACTCACGTGTTCAAATATACTCCAATTTCATTCACAGCCAGAAGCACTACATGTAATACTAAGAATTTTTATGACAAATTTCTGCAAATTTGGAGTTTAAGAACCATATGCTACCCACCAATTAGCTGCAAAATATAAATAATTAGCCATCGCGGTATAGGAAAATAGTCAATTTTAAGTCAAATAGATTACTTGTTGCTCTTTTAATTCTTTGTCTAATTGCTAGTGGCAATCCAAAAGCTCATCGGCTTTCATGTAAATGGTCATATCTGAAGTAATTTTATTTTGAATGTCTTGGTCTTCAACCAATCTTGCTATGCAATTATACATCCCTGTCATGACCTCATAATCTTGCTCAGCTTCTGGATTTGAGTAATAGAGTTCCGAATTCAAGAAATGGCCAACGGCAAAGGACGATGCAATTGAATTTCCCACCTACAGTCAATGATCTTAAATACATCCTCGTACTTCTCAATCTTTCCACCAAAAGAGTTCGCTATAATTTCTTTTGCTCTATCCATAGCCTCCTAGATGTATCCCATAGGAGGCTTTACCTTAGTATCAACCAATCTTAATACCTTAACAAGAGTACCCACAACCGTAAGAGCATAAACAACATTACTCCAAAGAGAAGACATCATCATGTATTTTACTATATTTTTGCCTTGTTGCTCTTTTTCCCATTTCCTACTTGCCCATTCTTCGGAGACAAACATTTTCCTCAATTTGTTCTTTTGTTGACTAAAGTGGAAAAGCAGTTGCGAATCTTGTCTTTGCGTGTCTCACCATGTTTTTTATCTTGTAAAACGCCTCATCATATTTAGTAAGCCTCCCCGAGCATAAATAAAACCATTCATAGCAACTGCCGTTTCAAAAATCAATTTAAGGTGTAGTATCTTAAAGATATCTTCCAAGATCAAGTCAATGCAATGAGCAACACATGGAGTCCAATAAAGATGTGGTCTCTTTATTTCCAAATGCTTTTTTGTTTGAAGTTTCAAATGGAAGAAAAATTAGAAGAAAGTTAAGAAATTTTACTTACTCCCTTACTACTGAATAACTAAGAAATTGTTCAACAAACGAGAGTAAAGATTATTACCCACCAATACATTTGCCAATACACTATCTGTGACAACTTGAATCACATTACGTTCACCCACCAACTCTACGTACTTGTCAATGACATTGTTAGTCCATCATTGGAATAGCCTGAGGCGTCAATGGACTCAATGAACATTGGTCCTCTTGGACAGTTTACAATAAAATTGATTAATGTCCTACCATTTTTATCGGTCCACCCATCTGACATTATAGAACATTTATATTTTACCCAATCCTTTCTGTGATCCTTCATTAGATTATTTGTATGAGTCACCTCCTTGTTCAAACAAGTAACTCACGCCTCATGGTATGTAGGTGGTTTCATGCCTGGACCATATTGCCCAATTGCTTCAATGGCAGATCCGAAGCTTGGACTATTTAATGCATTAAAAGGAATACCTACATTGTATATCCACCTTGTGAATCTCGTCACAACACGATCCCTTAATATTTTCCAGTATGAATCATTTGCATCAATTGTTGGTTGTTTTCCTTTTCGATTTTGCACAACATTAGAATTTGGTGTAAAAAATACATCTATAGGCCCTTTCGTCTTTGGCTTTTTAGGTATGAGTTTAGAAACAGATCCTTGACCGCTTCCAATAGATTTTCCATGTCGATTTGTCTCTACAACATCATCTTCATCCTCCTCCAAAAAGTCATCAATAGCATCATGCATTTGATCTTTCAATGATTTTTGGAAAGATACTCTTGCATCTATTCTCTTACCTCGGGTTGGCATCTTGGGCAAGATATTGCATTCCTATAACCTCCCACAAGGTGTTGCTTTACCCGATAAACCCCGACATTGGTTATATGATCACAAAAATTGCACTTGAATTTCTCTCTTTGCGAGATCCACTAATTGTGCATGTTTCTAAGTGTGTGGGATCCGTCCTATTACCGTGTCTTGCCATTTAAATCACCTATTTGAAAAAAAAATCAAAGGAATGTGTATGAATAAATACTATACTATACTATACTACACACATACGTGCATACACTGTATATTATATATAAGCATATTTGCAGAATATATACTGCATATACATACATATATATACTATACATACATTATATATATATGTTATATATAAGCATATTTGTAGAATATACTACATATACATACAGAAATGTTCCTGTCAGGTCCTAACCGTAAAGACAAAATAAGGACGTACATTTCTAAATTGAATTTTCATGATCCGAACCGTTCAATGTCTTTAAAACGTGTTGGATAAGGGTACCCGTGAAAAACAGTAAAAAAAATGGCCGGGAAGGGCTTCATCTGAACAGTTTTTCCATGAAACTGTAATGAACAGTCTGTATAAAACTGGCTTGGATGAAGGCCTTTCCGATCATATTTTTTGACCATTTTTTGCAGGGACCCTAAAAAACACCTTCTAAACACATTGGAACAATCGGCTCGAAAAAATTTGATCGGGAAGGCCTCCAAAATGGCCCGTCCGTACCATGTCCGGACCAAAATGGTCCTGACAGGATACGCTCTGCATATACATATATATTATATATGTAATATACATATATATATACATGTAGTATATACATATTGAGAGAGAGAGAGTGCGAGAGTGAGAGAGAAATAGAATACCGAGAGGGAGACGAGCGAGAGAGAGATCAACCGAGAGGGAGAAGAGGGAGAGAGATTGATTGGCCTGTAGGTGTTGGATTGAAAATTTTGAGGGAGGGTTGAGTTCGACTGGACTGGACTGGACAAAGGTAGATCAATTGAAGTTTTAGAAAAAATAGGGTTTACTTTAAAATGAAAGAGGCGCGCGCCTTGACCACGCCTTGCACCTCAGTCGCGCCTCTAGCACATAGTAGTGCCTCCCACTCCACGACATCCCAACCCTGTGCCTGGTGGTACCTCACGCCTAGGCGTGCCGAGGTGCGCACCTTCACAGCAGTGCCCGGTCTTTGTTCAAGATCTGGTTCAGAAAACTTTAGAGATTTTAAGCCCACCCTTCACGCAATCCTCAAGTATTCATGACTCCATTGCACTCGTATCTCATTTCTTCACATGTTTTTCCTTTTCGGGGCACCATGAGCACCGTTGCCCTTGATTTTGGCAATTTTCGTCTGAATTTCTACTGTTTCTTGTGTTTTCCTATTTTATTTGGAGTTTCTCTAACTCCTGCTATTCGATGGAATGGTAGGATGTTCAGGAGCTTTTCTTTCTTCTATATGTTCTTGCCGAATAGTCGTGTTCTTGCCGGAGGGTAATTGGCCCTTCTCGTAGAAAAACGACAATAGTCGACATGAGCCCCTTTTGGATAAACCTGTCAATCTTTGACTTCAGTGTTATTTTTCTAGGTGTTCGGCAGAACGAAGGTAGACACGATGACGGATATAAGCAGCTTTGGAACAGACTCCGACACAAGCCCGAATTCCCTATATTTTTTTCGGAGATCCGACAGTACCACCGTGCGATGCAGAGGGTTGTAGCGATGTCGGATCCAGAGAGGGAACCTTCTGGGCAATACGTAGCATGAAGAAGCCTAACGACAGCGGGGTGGGACCGTACGACAGCGCAGTCACTGGTCCAGACAGATCATGCCCCTACCTGCAATACTTCTCCGGCAAGCCGGAGCTAGAGAAGCAGTTCAAGAGAGTATATAATGTGTCAGAGGATGTGATGGTCGCCCTTTAGAATAATCTACTATGTGTTAGAGATGCGTCAGAGATATGGCTTGAGATTCAAAACATACGATCTCTTCGACCTTTCACGACATCCCATAATAAGATATCCAACCGGTATTTCTTGAGCGTCCGACCAGGATACATGCAGTTGTTTAGTCATTGCCGGACTCCAAAAAATGGGTAAACCTATATGTCTAGATCTTCGGCAACTTCAATTTCAGACAGACAGATAGGATCATCTCAGTCCCGACATGGAGGGAGCATCCAGGTTGTCTAGGCCTTCTACTTACTCTGTACAGTTGCTGTACGTTTTGGATTTTCTTGTGTGGCCTTTTTGTCAAGTGTTCTGGCGAGTTTTCTTCCATTGCTGATGTCTCAAAGATTACCCGGGGGCAAAGAAGTAGTCTTCGGACCAGAATATTAAATCCCTCCCCCAGCTGACCGATCGGGACACACCGACACTTCTGGGATGCAAACTGACCTATCACTCTTATCTTGAGGACAAGAAAAAGAGACAAAGGAGGCGTCAGGAGAGCACTTCAGCTATCCTCCAGACGCTAGTCGAAGCTGGCGAGGCTGAGGAAGAGGAGACATTGGAGCGTCGCAGTTGCAAGAGACTTGCCACCGAACCCCCGCCTGACCCGATCATGCCAAGTTCCCCCATCCATGTTGCCGACTTGAGAACATATGTGCTGAAAATGAAACCTGCCGCTGTTTCTAGTGAATCACGTCTTATTGTTCTGTGCTGGCGCTAACCGATCAACATCCAACGAATGTGTAGACATAGAAACCAAGGAAACACGTGGCGGCATAGAAGCATTGGAAAAGGAAGACACCAAACACTGAGGAGGAGCCATCAGGGAGGTCGAGGGTTTGACCTGGATCAGTGAGGGAAGACAAGGGGAAGTCTCTGGCTGTGGGGACGGTTCCGGAGGAAGCTTCAGAAGGTGTCGACGACGTGAAATGGGTGCCTAAGATTAAGAAATTTGACAGGTCGGACATCCTATCTTCGGACAACATTCTTGGTTACCCATTTCTGGCCTTGCCTATGCTCCAGTACATGGAGATTCCGAAGGGCATGGAGATCCTTCCGGACAAACTCGTGGAATGACTGTTCCACGGCTTCAACAACTTAGCCCATGTAAGATGTTTGGACATAGTCTTTTTTCGGTTCCTTTGTAAGTTTTCATGCCTGACTCTTCTGTTGGATGTGCAGGCATCCCAATGCTTCTCCACTTGCTATGACCAGATGGTTTCATATGGTGAACGGTACAATGAGTACAAGGACCGGACTTTGCAAGCCGACGACCAAATATGAGGCTGCAAAGGCCCTAAACAGGACAACAGCTGCGGAGCAGTATGAGGAAGGGCTCCTAAAAAAGATGGCGGAGCAGGAGGGGCTCCGAGAAAGGCTGGCGGAGTTGAAGGCAACCAATTAAAGTTTGAAGAAGGAGAAGGCTGGGGCTGAGGAGAAACACATGAAAGATCTTGACGCGTCTGACAACAAGGGCTACAAGGATGGGTACAAGGAGGCCGAAGTTGCTTATGTTTCCAAGGTAAAAACCCTTTGTGTCGCCCGCCACTTGGATAGCTACCGTGACGACTACCTGTCCGATTACAACTCCGGATTTGTCCATGTCCTGGACACGAGTGTTTGACCGGATGCTAAAATTCGGCAGGTCATCCGTGTGCCTGTTGATCATAAAGCCCCAGTTCCATCAGAGCTTGAATCGGAGGAGGTAGATGTAATTGAGGTGGACCCTCTGGCCCATGTGCTGCCATTTTTTGAGAATCCAGACACAACTGTGGTCGTGTAATTTCGATTTCTCTTTTCTGTAATCAAACTTCTGGCCTTCGGGCTTCTGTATGAACAACTTTGAAACGAATGGAATAGAAGTTTGATCTATTTTGGTTCGGTTTTACTCTTGTTAATATGTGATTCCTTTATTTTCCACCTATACCCACAACTTCAGACTGGTCAAGGGGTAGCCTGGCCGAAGTGATCAAATTATTGGAATTGCATTAACGTCTGAACAACCCTTCAGAGGGTTGAATGTTCGACCAAAGGCCTTTTTGATTTTTATGTCGGAGACTTGGCATTGGACGACCAATAGGAGAGTTAATGATTCGGATGGCCCAAACACTTAGAATATATCTAGTCCGGAGGTTTGTATGGTGTCTTCACCCGAGCCTGGATTAGGATGACATATAGAAGGGCTCATTATGTATTCAACTGAACACCTAGGATCCACTGGATAATGACTGAAGCATATAGGGCTTCGTGGTCTGGCACCTGCTGTGTTGACACGGGCTTGGTTGCCGGATAGTGAATGTCGAGGCAATAGCCGTTTCTCAATCCGAAATTTAACCGGAGCTCCACTGAAGACTGACCAGACCTTTGAGGTCCGTGCTAGATGTTTGGCACGGAGTTTGACCCATTAAAGGCAAGCATTAAATGTTTTATATACTCCGTTAGAGGTTGACTGGACCATTTAATGCTCCGTGATCAGACATCTGGCACGAAACATGACCGTGTAAGGCAACAATTGAACAAGTTTTATGATTC
>NMUG010005256.1:0-13248 GCA_002855965.1 Monotropa hypopitys | reverse complement strand
TGTATATATACTTATAGACATGTATAACGAGAGAGAATATTATATATAAGTCGTGTTGGAATATTTCCAAAACGGATGACTTATACACAATATACCGACAATGTTGGATTTAGAAATGAAAAATAGAAATGAACAAAACAAACTTTTGTTTTCCCTTGCAAATTTCAAGAAATGAAAGATTGGCTTTTAACGGCGCGACGCGATCGTAAGCCAAATGTTCATATGTCGATTTTTGCAAATTCAATTTCTGATTTATTCAAGGAAATAAATATTCCAAGATCTCTGATTATTTGACCGAACAGACGGTAGGCATAGCCATACACGAGGCCAATATATCATTTAACGAGATCTTTGAAGACCATTTCTTTGAATAAAGAAGAATGGCGGCAAAGGAGCCAACAACATATTTTTGTATTTTTAGGGCGAAAACGTATTTACGTTCTTCTCGTACGTGACGTCGAAGCAGACGTATCCTATCATGCATCAAATTCTAACAAGGAGAATGATGTAAATGGTCGTCTTCTTTATTATAGATGATTATATATTATATAGGTAAAAGAAACATTTTCATAATTTTTTCGCCGAAGATATCGGAGTAGGCATAGTCGTACAAGTACCGATAGTCGGGATATATTATGAAACCGGCTCTTCTTCGCTTTGATGTTTACATCGCAGCGGTCAAAAGAAGAAGAAAAGAAAAAATGAAAGAAGAGAAGATACCAAAAATGTTTTCTTTATATCATTACCTTGTATATTTACAATTTTCGGGAGTCCGAATTTCTAACGGTAAATTCTGTAAACTATAATAAAGTATAGTATCTGTACCGAAGTCGATACTAATACTAGACTATAGGATGGAACATCTATACCGAGAAATGACTCAAATAAAAAAAAAATATAAGACATTCGTAGAAATTTCGGCAGAGGTTCGGCTGTGTTTGGTTGATTTCGAGATTTTCGGGTAGAGGTTTGATGGTTTTTGGAGGTTTGATTTTGATGGCTAAGACTTTTAGTTTCTGGAATTTGGCTTGGGGAAGAAGATTTATCTCAAGAACAAGAGGTGTTCTTGAGGGGAATAAGGTGGTAGGGCTTAGAAGTGAGGGTATGAATTTTTAGAAGGATTTTAATAAGGGTTTTGGACTTGAAGAGTTTCTGACCGGACAGTATTTGTTCTGGAGAGAGTATTTTGAACTCAAATGGCCACGGGTCCTCTCCCAAGAGGGGGAGAGACATGTTTATAGAAATGTCCATGTCGCATCTATAGATGCGACATGTTGGGATTTTGGTTTTTTTATTGGGAAGTGCCTAGGAAAGTTGATTTGATGTTTTGGCTTGGTCGTTTGAGTGGCAATTATATCACAAAATCTGCCGAAAATAAAAAATATAATAAAATTAAAATGAAAAAGAATTTCTAAAGTCTTCTCGGGTCCAGAAATTGATCCAGACATTTGATATGCGCTTGCTTGGCTCTATGCTCGACTTCGTCTCTGAAAATTTGAAGTAGATATTTGCGATGCTTGAGTCGAATCATGAATTTAGAAAATATCATGGGATTATTCCGGACATTTTTCGGAAATTCTTTGGAAACCGGCCTTTCTGTTCTGATCGAAAGAGGATGCTGCGGGCCTACGCCTTGAACTGCTCTTTATCCGTCGATTGCAACTATCAGTAAATGTCTATCTCTTCAAATGATGCTCCTGAAAATTATGTTTGCTCAATTCTGACGTCGGCTCGTCGTCGCAGTGAAAAATAAACAGAACGGAGTTTATGCTTGACTGAATTCCGGATTTTGATCGTATGGATTCAATTTTTATGCAGACTTCTTGGTAACGGAATTGTTGTCGACTTTCCATTACTAAACATGATTTCGGATGCTCATGTGAAATTCTGTTGGTTCCGGAGCATGAAGCATGCAAAGAGGAGTTTTGTCGACCATTCGGTTACTGTTCGCCTTGCTCTGCTGGTTGGATTGAAATTCTAACTTTGGGTAAATGTTCCTTAACATTTTACCGATGTTTGCTCCCTGCTGCATTGTCACTGGCTGACGTCGACACTGTTTGCGAAAAATCCTGACATCTCGGAACTATGTCTGGATTTGTTCGGAGACTGGTTTGACTATTTTGTTGACTTCTGAAGTTGGGTCAAAATTGGGTATCAACAACTATCAAGAGTCTCCCAAGAATATAAGAAACAAAATTTACCGAAGGAAACTAGCATAGGTTTGACTAGGTTTATTTACCTCGTGAAGACGCGGAAAGAGGGTTTGTAGATTTTCGGGGTTTTGGGTTGGTCTCTAGAACTTTTGGTCGCTGGAAATTGTCTTGGGTTTGAAGTGATACTTCAAGAACGAAGTTGGTTCTTGGATGATTTCAGGTTTTCACAGAGGTTCGGCTAGATTTAAAGTAGTTTCAGAGGTTTTTTGTAAGAAAATGCCCGGAGGTTTTGAGATTTTTGGTTGAAGTGATTTGCAATGAGATGTTTGAGGTCCCTAATGTTGGAAGGAGATGGGTTCTTATATAACCTACATGTTGCAACTATAGTTGCGACATGCCCAAAAATCCGGCCAATCACATAGCTTGTGGGCCATGTGCTGGAATGAGATATTTTGAGAAGCTTCTAGGAAATTCTAGCCTTATCTCCTTCTGAATCTTGGTCCGAAGCTTCTGTTTGCGATTGGTCGGCCCCTCAATGAACTCTAACTTTGACATTTTAAATTTGATATTCGTGATCGCTGAGTTGGATTGTGAATTTAGCAAATATCTCGGGCTTGATTTGGACCTTTCCTGGAAAACCCTGAAATACGGCTCTGATGCTTTAAACAAAGTGAAAAGCGGTTGGTACACCTCATGGGCTGCTCAACATCCAAAAAATCTGTTCCACAGGGAATGTCAGACTTTGAAGATGAGGTCCGTGCAAAATACGTTTATTGATTTCCGAGGTTGGCTGACTGCTGCAAATCTGAACGAATTGACATTTACCTCAACTGAATTCTGGTTTTGGGTCGGATAGATTCAGTCTTTATACCAGCTTCTCAGGAATGAATTTACCTTCGATATTCTCTTCTGAAGAAAAATTTCAGATGCTCGTGCAGGATTCTGCTTGTTCTTGACTATTTTGCCTATTCGGATACGATTTCTGTACCGTATGTTTGAAATTTGTCTTGACTGAGGAGTCGGTTTGAAATTTTGAGACGGGTAAATGTTCCTTAACACTTTACCATTGTTGGTTCATCGTTTTGAAATTTTTGAATGACGTCAGGGCTATTCGTGAGAAGTCCGAACATTCTAGATGTGCGTATTGATCTCTGTGAAGACCGTTTTGCTAATTTTTGGATTTATAAGGGCTCAGTCAAATTTTGGGTATCAACAACTGCCCCTCTTTGTGTACGTTGCGCAGCAATGGTAGACAAAGATTAATGCGTGAAATTTTGACTCACGACTTGCATATTTCTGATTTTTCCCAGCTCCTCTGAGGAATTTGACATCTGGTGATGAATTTGAATTTTTTTTGGAGTTGTCGGTGATGCTAATCTGGCTCGTTTAAGTCACAGTTTGGACTGGCAGATCACGGTTTGAGGTGTTTTGGATATTTTCTTCTCAGAATACTTGATGCCATCTTGTATTTGACTGGATCAGACGAGTTCTGTGACTTGATTTGTTGTACTGTGATAATATATTGTGGTTTGAATACTTCTGAAGATGGAGAGATGGAATTTCTTCTGATGGGTATACCTATGACAACACAGATATATACATACGAACATAGATATTTCTAGAATTTTGAATTTTTATAATGGTCGTGCCCTGAGGCTACCTACATATCCTTTGAAAGGAATCAGACCAAATGTAGTTCGATCAATTCTAAACTAGTCTTGCCAAAGTAGGCAAATATGCCATTTTAGGAACTATGCGAAAACATTTTATGCCATTATTCCAAACTGATCCTGCCGAAATAAGCCAACATTTCAATTTAAAACTGTTAGAGAAAAATTTCTTAGACTAAAATTCCAAACTGGTCTTGCCAAAGTAGGCAAGTATGCTAATTTAAGAACTGTCCAAAAAATTTTAGACTAATGTTTCAAATTGATACTGCCAGAATAAGTCAACGTTTCAATTTAAGAGCTGTGAGAGAAAAATTTTTTAGACTAAGATTTCAAACTGGTCTTACCAAAGTAGGAAAGTATGCCAATTTAGGAAATATCAGAGAAAATTTCTTTAAACGAACATTCCAAACCGGTCTTGCCAAAGTAGGCAAGTATGCCGATTTAGAAAAAATATCAGAGAAAATTTCTTTAAACTAACATTCTATAGTGGTCTTGCCAAAGTAGGCAAGTATGCCGATTTAGGAAATGTCAAAGAGAATTTCTTTAAACTAACATTCCAAACTGGTCTTTCCAAAGTAGGCAAGTATGCCAATTTAGAATATGTCAAAGAGAATTTCTTTAAACTAACATTCCAAACCGGTCTTGCCAAAGTAGGAAAGTATGTCAATTTAAGAAATGTCAAAGAAAATTTCTTTAAACTAACATTCCAAATTAGTTTTGCTAAAGTAGGCAAGTATGCCGATTTAGGAAATGTCAGAGAAAATTTCTTTTTGAAATTGTGATTTTAAAATAGTGACCATAAGTAGGTCACCGTGAATTTAAAAATTGGATAGATGTTCTAGTCAAGGATTAGCTTCTGTGCTTTGAAAATTTGAACCTGTGGCCCTAGGAAGATACCATCGAGGTTTCTAAAAACGTAAACTCGCAGCCTTAGATAGATGCTACCGAAGTTTTTGAAAAATTTAACCTGTGGCCTTAGAAAGATGCCCTCGAGGTTTTAAAAACGTGCACCTGTAGCCTTAGATAGGTACTGCCGTAGGTTTTGTAAATGCGAACTTGGAGCCTTAGTTAGGTGCTGCCGAGGGTTTGAGAATTTTAACTTGTGACCTTAGAAAGGTACCACTGTAGGTTTTGGAAAATTTTAACCTGCGGTCCTAGGAAGATACCACTCTAGGTTTTGGAAATCTTAAAATTGTAGTCTTAGAAAGGTACTACTGAGCCTTTTGAAAATATAAACCTATAGCCTTAGATAGGTACTACCTTAGGTTTTTGAAGAGTTTGACCCGTGGCCTTAGAAAGGTACCACTGAGGTTTCGGGAAAATTTTGACCTATGGCCTTAGCAAGGTACCACTGTAGGTTTTGGAAAATTTGAATCTGTAGTCTTAGGAAGATACTGCCGAGATTCTTGAAAATGTACCCATGTAGTCTTAGATAGGTACTACTGTAGGTTTTGGAAAAGTTTAACCTGTGGCCTTAGCAAGGTACCACTGTAGGTTTTAGAAAATTTAACTCTGTAGTCTTAGAAAGATACTACTGAAACTTTCGAAAACACAAACCTGTAGTCTTAGATAGGTACTACCTTAGGTTTTTGAAACGTAAATCCATAGCCGTAGAAAGATACTACCGGACATTTTTTTTGAAAATACCAACCTATAGCCTTAGATAGATGCTACCGAGGTTTTCGAAGATGTAAATCAGTAGTCTTAGACAAATACTACTGAGATTTTTGTTCTCTATGTTGTGAACCTATAGTCTTAGATAGATACTAGCAGGGTCCCTGAAAATTTGTGAACCTGAATCTGCGTTGGTAACCGTAGTAAGATATTATCAAGTTTATAAATTTTACCCCGAGTTATAACTATAGAGAGGTGTTATAACTCAAGAGTTGTGAACAGTTGTATATATCTTTTGCCCCAGCTGAGCGTCTTTTGTTTGAGCAGTTGTTCGATAGGGTGGCTAATCTCTTGACCATTCACGTTGCCCCATACTTTCTGCTGGCTTTGGTGAGGTACTGGATACCTACCTTAAGCCAGTTCCATTTTGGTCTTCATGAGATGACTCCTACGTTGGAGGAGTATCATTTTGCTTTGAGGATGCAGCCTTCCTTGGAGACCATGGCCTGCATATTCCCTGATCGGAATGCTCAGATTGCCTTATGTGCTTTGATAGGCCTGAAGAGGGCTTCGCTGATTGATGATGATATTGACGAGATTCTAACTATGCGACCCAATTTTCTATGGAGCCTGTTTGGCAATGAGGACTATTATGATCCGCAGGGGGGTTGATTTTACCCGACTGTCTGACAGTGGTGCAGGTTCCCGCAAATGCATATTTGCCTTTGCATTTATACTATTGGTGGGACTGTTCTTCCCGCGATGTGATGGACAACTGGATCTATGACTTAGGTGATGATAGGGATCTGCTGAATGAGGATTTTGACACCTTGACTGGATCCTATGCTAGTTCCGAGGCAGAGATCTGGAGATCGCACTCTCGGCTATGTGCACCTCGTCGGCATTTGGCTCGTGAGAGAGGGATTCACTACCATGACGTAGAAGGCTTATGATCTAGCTTTGCCTCCCTGGAGCACTCGTTCCCTGGTGGGTATCCGGATATGACTCAACTGCATATGCTTTTATGGATGCTCTGATGTTTGTTAGATGTAGATAGAATAAGAACAGAGACTGGTGTTGTGTTGACTGGTCGATATAGAGAGGTTTGCCAGGCTTTGTTGGGCTTGTTGGATGCTTTCTCACGGAGAGACCTGTAGTAGTTAGCATATTTATATTCTATGTTTATTTTTTTGTATAGAATGTCGATGTGTTGTTTTAGTATATGAATACATTTCTACTATTTACAATCTTCATCAAATAAGCAAATATATTCATAGGCATTTATGATTCTCTACTAAGAGAGATTGATACTCAATTTAAGTTGATCAACCCGAATAATTTTGTGAATAAGGCCTCACCGATTAATCGAAGGCGGAAACCTAGATTCATCCTTTCTTTGAAAATGATTTTATAATTTTAACACATGAAGTGATAGACCGCTAGGACGAATCGAACTGAATCTTCAAAGAAACTGTTTTTTCGGAAGGCCGATTATTGTGAAGACGTCTGTTCTGACTTCACCGCTGCTCAAATATGTTCTGTTGGCTTAGCTGACCCTATAGCATGGTTTTTGTGTGAGTGTGTTTTGTTGGCTTTTTATTTATCCATTTTTGCCGTAACTCCCTTTCGGGTTGATAGTTACGCTGGATGCCTTTTGATTTTGCTCCGATTTTGCTATGGTCCCCTCTCGGGTTTTAACCGTACTGGATTGATCCCCTTTTGCTGTAGTCCCCTCTCGGGTTTTAACTATATAGGATCTGTAATCCCCTTTGTTTTTTCCATGATCTCTTCTCGGGTTTTAACCACGCAGGATTTTTCCGATGTTGCTATAGTTTTCTTTCTTAGGTTTTAACTATGCCGGATTTGATGATAGTGTTTTTTGAACATGACTCGTATTTTAACTTCGACAAGGTATAAACCTTTTGACCAAGCTCTGATGATTTTTAATGAATGTAAGAACTTCCGTTATAAGGAGAGGCTGAAGAGTTCAGAAAGAAATAGAGAGAGATCTTTTGTAGAATCCCCCTTTTTGTTTGTGTAAGGGGGTAGCGATTTGTGTTCGATCATCATATAAACGTGATGATAATAAAATTTTCTTTTTGCATTGCTCTTTTCAGATAAGAGGAGAAAGAGAAATTTTTGTTGAAGCCTAGAAAGAGAGAGTGGAAATGCTAATTCACTCAAATTTCACCGAATCAATTGATAAGAAGATGATGACTTTATTAAATTTAAAATTAAATCATTATTTTTAGAAAAGCTGCTACTGATCAGACATAATAGAGCTTAAGCATATCAGAATTTAGAGGGAGGGGGGAGCTTGGGTCTATCCATTTCTGCTAGGATGATGGCTCCGTCTGATAGTACTTTGGCCACGATGAAGGGCCCTTGATAATTGGGGAGAACTTCCCTTTTGCTTCTTTTTGAACGGGAAGAATCTGCTTTAAAACCAGGTCGCCTTGCGGAAAGACTCTTGGTCGTATACATTTGTTGAAGCTTTTGGGGATTCTCCATTGATAGCATTTAGAGTGGAAGACTGCTACTAGTCTTTTCTTATCTAAGAGGGCCAACTGGTCGTGTTGGGCCTTGATCCATTCCTTGTTTTCTGTTGCGGCCTTCATCATAATCCAGAGCGACAAGATTTTCATTTCTGAGATGAGGACAGCTTCGTAGCTGTAGACTAGGGAATACGGAATTGCCCTAGTAAAAGTTCGAGTAGATGCCGGTAGGTCATGAGTGCAAATGGAAACTTCTCATACCAATCCAGGTATGTATCCGTTATCTTATGGATAATCCGCTTGATATTTTTGTTTGCTGCTTCTACTGCTCCATTCATCTTTGGATGGTAGGTGGTTGGATTCCAGTGTTGAACATGGTAGTCGATGATGACTAGCGTAAATGGGTGGAATACGGATGAGTTGTGTCTTTGTAGGTTTTGGGGCTCGGTGCCTTCTGATTTTCTGATGCGTGTTTTCATACGTTTTGTCAGTTTTGATCGGATCCTGATCTGACTTGTCTTTGAGATCGTGCACTCGATGTGCTAAAATTTGTTTGATCATTTCCAATGTAAAAGGATGAACATTCGATTTTTTCTTTTGATTTGTTATTTGTTTATCTTACAGAGAAGATAAATGAACAGAATATATAAAACTTTTCTAGATATATAGATGTAACAAGATAGAAGAACATATATTATACAAGCATAAAATTTATCAACATTCCGTATCAGAAACCGAAACATAAAATAAACAATATGCATAATTTTTCACGGTTTATCGTGAGATATGGGCTTGATAGATTGGGAAGATCGTCTGGTTGTGTGGTTGTTCCCCTAGATGAGCGGGGCAGATTGTATGCTAAAGATTTTGATATCATGACAGAAGATTGATGGTGGCAGTTGGCAGTTCGCCAGACATTTGCGTTAAACCCTTGATAGAATTATTTTCTTCCCGTCAAGATATGACAATGAGAAGGAATTCTTCAGAGATCCTCTCAGTCCCTAATGGTTCAGGAGTGGAATGGTGGTGACATTGAGAGGCGGTTTAGTGTCCTTCAAATTTATTACCTCAGAGTCGAGAAGGTCTTGCACCTTATGTTTTATACTTCTACAAGTTTCAGTGTCATGGCCAATCTGGTTTGAATGAAAGGCGCATTGTAGATCAGTTCGAAACTGTGGGGGAAGTGGTTTAGGTACAGACCGTGCAGGAACGAGGTTCAACTGCCCCGATGAGATCAGAAGTTGAAAAACCTCTGTCATTGGGGTTGCCAATGGAGTAAAAATTCGATTATTTTTCTTTGAATTTCTCGGGAGCAGGCTCTGAGGTTCCGGACTCTGGAAGGTTTGGCTTTGGTATATGTTTTGCGGTGGATAGAAGGCTGGTTGTCGGTGAGCGTGATTTAAATACCCTGGTTGGAAAGAGAATGGGTTTGAAAATGAGGGGACTGCCTTAGTGTTTGGTAGTGGAAAAACTTCCTTGCTCCCAGGAGATGATTGTGATGGGGGGCTTGTGATTGAACGAGCTGGATGAGTAGAGCTTGGTTGGTGATCTGTAGCTCTTGAATCTTCCTTCGGAGTGCCTCAGACTCGGACCCAAAAGTAGGTTCAAACTCATTGCCACAGTGAGGGAAATGTTATCTTCTAGCCATAGTTTTGGACAAGTGATCTGATGATCCTTCTGTATGAATGATCCGGACGAACAGTGTCTGTACCTGTGCGGTAACACTAAGCTCGGATCAGTATACAAGGAGAATGTCTTTGGGGGTTTTGGAGATGTATAGACTTTCTTTGAGATTTATAATTCAAGACATATCTCGGACATGGAGTCTGGAGGATAGTCTTGGATTTGTAAATTCTCAGGAGATTTTGAAATGACAAGTCCGTAATCTATTTTTGACCAATACTCCTAGAGACGCTGACGATTTATGACATCTAGCAAATATATGCATAAAATAGAAAGTCTTTGGGATAGTTGGAGACATATAGAATTCCTTTTAAATTTAAATTCGAGATATACCTCGGACATGGAGTCTGGAGGATGTTCTCGGATTTGTAAATATACTAGGAGATTTTGTTGAAAAATGACAAGTCTATAGTCTATCTCAACCAACATCCCTAAAGACGCTAATGCATTTTGAAAACTTTGAATATTTAACAAGTATGAATATAAGGATTCCCCTCGAAATGTAAATGTTTCCCTAAAACAGTAAGTAGGGGTTTTGGCTGACTCTTTTTTTGGCAATCTATATGCTGTATGAAGCTATGTTGGCTGATAAGGTTTAATGCTCTCAAATCTTCAAACCTCTGGTCCTGTTAGGCTAACCATCGCAGAGTCAGTGATTTGGTTGGAGTGCCTTATTTCGGCCACGGACTTTTTAGGGTCGCGTAGTTTACTGTCGGGCCCCTGATAGGTTGATAGGGTAGCATCCATTTTGGGCAGTCATGACCTCCACCCAAAATACGTAATGATGCAAATGATGTATGAAAAATATACATATGCAATGTAAGTAAATTTATCTTTTTTTTAAAAATGAGGGAAATTTTTTTTTGCAGTTATATCAACAAGTAAGATATAAGCAGTAAATAGTTTTAGCGCAGCAATTTTTATCAATACAGAACCTGTTTATTTTAGCAACGCGCCCTGTATTCTTCCTGAAAAGAAATAAACACGATGCAAATCAGTAATAATGAGTCGAGAATTGATTGATTTCGAAATTCTGCAAAAAATTTATTTTTGAAAAAGGTTTCGCAAGTCGAAATCCTCGAAGTCCCCAGCAGAGTCGGCAGCTATCGCGCCAGGAAATTTTTCCGTCCTTCCCTCGCCTCCCGTCTGTTAGGAGCCATTTTCTGGGACAGAAGAATTTACACTATTGGGTTTTATTTGAAAATATGTGAGTTTGTTTGAAAACAGATGATGGCCTGAGTATGCCGATTTCGAATTTTTGGAGTCACCACTCGGCATCGAGTTGTGGTGTGCCAAGTCACCGAAATTTTTATTTAAAAAAGATGTCATTTTATTTGAGAAAAATATCTTTTTATTTGGGAAAGGTGTCTGCAAAACCAAAAATTCGAGTTCGGGGATTTAATTACGAATAGGGAAGGTGTTAGGCACCCCACTCGCCCTTTCGGTACTTATTTTTCAAAAGTAAACCTCTTTTTGATCCGAAATCAATTGTTTCCTCGGCTAAGAGAAATGTAAAATTATTACTCATTTATGTATGAAATAAAAGACTCCTAGATATAGTTGTTGATGGGTGGATTTCAGCCCGGTTTAGAAAGGGGGAAATTTTGATGGGCAGCTTGTCGGCCTAGTTTTGATTTTGAAAGAATTACGGGTGGCATTTGGCCCGGTTTGATGAGAAATGATTATTTTTGAGCTCGACGGAACTTCGGCGAAAAATGATTTTCTATAGTCGGACAGAATTCCGATTGTGTTTGAAAATGACTTTGTTTTGTTAATTTGATTTCATTTGCGATAGTCGGACAGAACTTTGACTGCGTTTTTAAAAATAAGATTTTATTTTGAACCGGACAGAACTTCGGCTATGTTTTGGAAAATATTTTCTGTAGTTGGACTGAATTCCAACTAGAAAGAATAATTTTATTTTTAGGCAGTCAGACAGAACTTCAACTATACTTTGAAAATAATTTTGGACTTTAGCCAAACAGAACATCGGCTAAATCCTCGAAAAGTATTTTTCTATGATCGGACAGAATTCCGATCGCATTTGAGAAAATGATTTTCATTTAGTCGGACAGAGCTTCGACTGAATTTCTGGCAGGAATGTTTTGAAATAGGTCGGACAGAACTTCGACCATTTTCTAAAAAGATAGGATATTTTTGGTTCGAAAATTCCAAAGCATATCGAGTGAATCGGCATGACCCGAGTCACAAGGCATTCCAGTGATCCAAGTCTGACAGCTACTGCAAGCTTTCACTTCAGAGTACGGATTGAGGAATTTGGTTTTGTTTTTAAAGTATTTTTGTATTTTTCAGCTGGACAGAACTTCGACTATGAAAAATGTTTTATGGAAAAATTGCCGGAAAATGTTTTGACTGGGCTTTAGAAGAATGATTTATTTTCACCAATCGGACAGAGCTTCGACTGGGTTTTGGAAAAATGGGGGAGGGGATTATTTTCCTTACGTGTGAAAAACTCCTCCCAGAATATTGTGTGCTCCAGAAATAATCCGAGTCATAAGGCATTCCTTTAATCCAATTCTGATAGCTACTGCAAGCTTTCACTTCAGAGTACGGATACAAGATTTTTATTTTGTTTGAAAGTGTTTTTAGAGAAAGCAAAAGTTAATCGCTGAAGAGAGATAGAATATATATATGCTGTAATATATATATATGGACAGGGGTATAAGATATCATATATATAAATCAAGCTGGATATAGTCCGAGCTAGACGATAGTACATATATAACAGGGGATAAGATATCATATATATAAACCGAGATGGATATAGTCCGAGCTAGATGGCAATACATATATGACAATGAATAAGATATTATATATATAAACCGAGCTGGATATATTCCGAGCTAGACGGCAAGTATATAGCATACCGACAAGGCCGGGCTATAGAAATGAAAATGTAAGTAGTAATTGTATTTTTGGGGCGAAGATATTTTTATGTTCTTCTCGTACGCGATAGCGGAGCTGACATAGCCAAGCATGTGTCGAATTCTAACGAGGAGAAAGACATAAAGTAACAAATTCTTTAAGTAGATATTTGTTCGGAGAAGAAAAGACAAGTATTTAAAATTTTTGGCAAATTGATATTGATATTTCTATACAATTCAGGGAGACGACTTCTTAAGATAGCTTTTTACAAATATAGTAAGGTATAGTATCGGATGTGGCCGACTGACTAATACCAAACTATAGATTAGAAGACTATCAAGAGTCTCCCAAGAATATAAGAAACAAAATTTACCGAAGGAAACTGGCGTAGGTTTGACTAGGTTTGTTTACTTCGCGAAGACGCGGAAAGAGGGTTTGTAGATTTTCGTGGTTTTGGGTTGGTCTCTAGACCTTTTGGTTGCTGTAAATTGGCTTGGGTTTAAAGTGATACTTCAAGAACGAAGTTGGTTTTTGGATGATTTTGGGTTTTCGCAGAGGTTTGGCTGGATTTAAAGTAGTTTTAGAGGTTTTTTGTAAAAAAATGCCCGGAGGTTTTGAGGTTTTTGGTTGAAGTGGTTTGCAATGAGAATGCTTGAGGTCCCTAATGTTGGAAGGAGAGGGGTTCTTATATAACCTACATGTCGCAACTATAGTTGCGACATGCCCAAAAATCTGGTCAATCACATG
>NMUG010005255.1:0-13248 GCA_002855965.1 Monotropa hypopitys | reverse complement strand
CTATATTCATAGGAATTTATATTTTTCTGCTAAGAGTGATTGATAAACACAATTTATGCTAATCAATTAAAATAATTTTATGAACAAGGCCTCACCTATTGATCAAGAGCGAAAACCTAGATTCATTCTTTCTGTTGGAAATAACTTCGTAATCTTAGCACATGAAGTGACAAACCGCTTGACCAAATCGAACTAGATCTTCAAAGAAAACTTATTCTCCTGAAGGCCAATTTCCATGCTGACATTTGTTTGGACCCCATTACTGTTCAGATATACTCTATTGTTTCGACTGGCTTTGAGAGTGATCTTCATTTTTTTTCTTTAGCTTTTTATTTATCCATTTTTGCCATAACTCCCTTTTGGGTTGATAGTTACGCTGGATGTTTTTGATTTTTTCTTTTTTGCTATGCTTCGATCTCGGGTTTTAACCTCACTGGATTTATCCATTTTTACTATAGTCCCCTCTCGGGTTTTGACTATACTAGATTTGAAATCTCATTTTGTTTTGCCATGGTTCCCTCTCGGGTTTTAACCATGCTAGATTTTCCATTTTTGCCATAGTTTTCCTTATTAGGTTTTAACTATGCCGGATTGTTTTTTTTCAAATGATTGAATTTTAACTTTCACAAGGCAAAGTCTTCTTGACCAAGTTCCGATGATTTTGACTGAAAATGAGCACTTCTGTTTTGAGAAGAGGTTGGAGAATTCAGAGAGAGAGAGAGGGAGAGATTTTTTTAGAATCCCCCTTTTTGCTTTTGTGTAAAGAGGGGAGCGATTTGTTTTGATCATCGTATAAACATTATGATGATAATTTTCATCGCTCTTTTTAGATAAGAGGAGAGAGAGTTTTTGTTGAATCCTTGAAAGAAGGAGTGGAAGTATCATCTCACTCAAATTTCATCGGATTATTGATAAGAAGACAATGTCTTTATTGAAATTGAAATTTAATCATTGTAATTCAGAAAAGCCGCTACTAATCAGACATATTAGAGATTGAGCATATCAGCATTGAGAGGAAGCGGGAACTCCTGTTGTTGGGGGTAAGCCTTACTTACGGTGGATCCAAACTGCTGAAGGTGGAGAAGGACTGAGATGTGCTACAAAAGAGAAAACGTTAGGCTACCAGCAGATGTCTCCGGTGAACCCTCTGATGGCTAAGTCAGCAAGGGTTTAGAAAGAGAGAAAGAAAAATCACAGAGTTTTGGCTCTATGAGAAGGTGTACCTCAAGTATTGAATACTCTCTTCTATATATAGGACCATTGGCGAGTGTGAAGCATGCGCTTCGGCGCGAGTGAGTCCCCAGCCTGCACCATTGGGCAGTGTACATGTCCCCTGTGCGTCTGAGTGGCTGGCCGACCGGTCGGTCCCCAACAATGTCAGGCAGTGCCGCATGATAGCCTTGGGCGGTAGAAAAGCTGATAAAGGTGGTCTGACGTGCTACGGGAATCTAGGAAAAGTTGATCTCTGTGTCAGGCATGTGTCTGCCATGCATGCCGAATCCGGGATACTGTCTCCCAAGTGAATCTTTCCTACAGTTCCCTGGGCTGTGAGCCTTCAGTACCAAAGTGAGCCCCAGGGAGCCCCCTTTCGTCATCCCTTTCCTAGCTCGGTCGCCTGACCTCTGGCTTGTGATCTGGTCCTCCCGGAGGAGGTCGTGGCTCCGGCACTCTTTGGTTCAGCCCCTAACAATAGCCCCTCAACCCCTTTGGCCAGGGCATCTCATCCAAAGCGGGGTTGACTTGGTGCCGAAGAAATATGCTGGTGCCGAAGAGGAAGAGCACCGGATCACTGGAATACCTTGGAGCTTGGACCTATGACAACTTTACTCAACTATCAATTTGAATTTAATGATGTGTCGCCTTCTGCGTTGATGACGCGTCTACCAAGATGTCACGTCAACAGCTATCAGCCCCAATGGCCAACACGTGCCTGAAATGATAGATGAGCTAGCCACGTTGCCTTCTGCCATTGATCGTCCCTGCGGCGGATGGGACAACATGTGCACGCGTGGTCAGTTGAAGGTATCGGCTCAAATTTCGATGCAAGGAGTAATGATGGCTAACGCATTGCCGACGATGTCCAGCCCCTACTGAGCGAAAGGCCATGGGCTGGTCAAGGGGGTTAGTTCTTCGACAGACTGTCTAATAATTGGAGAGAACCTCTGGAAGACATCGAATTTCTTCACTATATCCTCCCCATCATCCATCATCTTCGGACACCAATAACCCTGAGAGATGGCCCGGTGAGCAATGTACCTCCCCCCTGTGTGGGCTCCACAGCTGCCGGCGTGGAGCTCTTGCAACACTCCTTCCACCAACGTTGGATGTACACAAAGGAGGTACAACCCTGAGAATGACCGTCTGTATAGCTATGACTTAGGGCATAGCCAGAACCGAGCCGACTTATGGATGATTCGGTGGGCTTCCCTCTTATCCTTCGGTAGAGAGCCATCTTTGAGAAAGGAGATGATGGGGTCCATCCAACTTGGACCCTGGCTGATGAAGTTGACCGTTTCTTGCTTCGGTGCTTCTATGCTAGGATGATCCAGGCTCTGGATGCTGATTGTCCTCTTCTCCCTGATTTCTACTACTGAGGCTATTCCCGCTAGAGCATCGGCATGGGCATTTTTTCCCTGCCGACCTGCTGAATTTGGAATTGCTTGAACAACCCCAGCTTCTCTATTGCCTTCTGCATATAGCTCCCCATCCGCTCGTCTCGGCACTCGTAGTCACCATTGATTTGGTTGGCTATGAGCTGGGAGTTGCTGTAGACTTTGAGGCTCTAAATTTCCAGTTCTTCGGTGGCCTTCAGCCCTGCTAACAGGGCTTCGTACTCGGCTTCATTGTTGGAAGCGCTAAAGTTGAGCCAGAGGGAATGTTCGTGAGTGATGACCTCAGGAGAGATAAGGACGACTCTAGCTCCATTCCCTCGGCAATTTGAGGCACCATCAACTAATAATCTCTTAGAATCCTAATCTAGCAATTGTTGTGGCTAGATTTGATCGGCGTGAGCTATTTCGACTAGAGGTTCCTCCAGTTGAGAAGAGAACTCGGCAATGAAGTCAGCCAGAATTTTGCCTTTGATGACTGTCCTCAGCTCGAACTTGATGTCGAAGTTAGCGAGCTCGATGGCCCACTTGGTTATTTGACCAGATAGGTTGGCTCGTTTTAGTAACGACCGAAGAGGGAAATCGGCCAGGACCACAATTGTATGTGCCTGGAAGTACGGTGCAAGTTTCCTGGAAGTAATGACTAGAGCATATGCAAGTTTTTCAAGAGGGAGATACCTGGTTTCTGTGCTGATGAGGGACTTGCTTGAGAAATAGACCGAGAGTTGCTCGAGCCCTTCTTGCCGAACCAAGGCTTAGCTGATGGTATGCGTGGTTACGACCAAGTATAGGAACGACTCTTCCCCTGCATTGGTTTTGAGAGAAGGGGAACCGAGGAGAGGTACTCTTTGAGATGGCCAAGGGCTTCTCTGCATTGGTCGGTCCAGAGGAAGTGTCGTCGGCTGTTCTTCTTCAGGACTTTGTAGAATGGTCGGCACTTTTCCGAAGATCGATTGATGAATCAGTTGAGGGCTGCTGCCATTCCTGCAAGTTTTTGTACTTCTCTTAGGGTCCCGTGGTCTTCTATCTTCTAGATTTACGATATCTGAGAAGGGTCGGCCTCAATGCCTCGGCGTGTGACCAGATAGCTTAGGAACTTTCCTGAGCTGACACCGAAGGTTCATTTTGAAGCATTGAGCCGAAGCTTGTATTTTTTCAGAATGTCGAATATCTTCTGCAAATCTGCCAGATGATTTTCTTCGGCCTTGCTATTGACCACCATGTCATCAATGTAGGCCTTCATAATATCGCTGAGCTGAGAGATGAACATTTTAATGATCATTCTCTAGTAGGTTGCACTGGCATTCTTGAGGCCGAGGGCATGACCCTGTAGCAGAAGAGACCCCTGGGAGTGATGAATGCTATCTTCTCCTGGTCCGGTCCGAACATCACAATCTGATGATAACCACGGTAGGCATCCATGAAGCTCATGCGGAGATGTCCGGTCGATGAATCGACCAGTTGATTTATCCTGGGAATAGGAAAGCTGTCTTTGGGGAAAGCTTCATTGAGGTTAGTGTAGTTTACACAGACCCTCCACTTGTCGGTCTTGTTTTTTACCATCACCGTGTTGGCCAGCCAGGTGGGGTAGTGAACTTCTCGAATCGTCTGCGCTTCGGTTAAATGATCAAATTCTTCTATAATGGCGTCGGCATGAGCAGTTGCCGATCACTGGTCTTTCTGGACAATAGGATGGCACTCCGGCCATACGTTGAGATGATGACTGATGAAATCTGGATCCACGCCTGGTATTTTGTAAGGCGTCCAGGCGAACACCTCCACATTGTGTTTTAGGAAGTCGACCATAGCCTCCTTATCTGCGTCGGCCATATGGGAGCTGATAAGAAGAAGCGCTCTGGATCATCGGTACTAAGAGGCACGGTGACAAGGTCCTCAATTGATTTTGCAGAGACGCTTGTATCGACATCCTCCAGTACCGGTTGATCCGAAGCCTCCCCACAGTGAACCTGCTTAGGGGTGACCTTTCCTTTGACAACAGAGATATAGCACTGCTTTGCAGACATTTGGTCTCCCATAAGCTCCTCCACTCCTTTGTTGACGACGAATTTAATGACATGGTGGTATGTGGAAGCCACTCCCTTGATGCTATGGACCCAGGTTCGGCTCATGATAGCGTTGTAAAGTGATGGGACGTCGACAACCACAAATTCCACCTCGGTAGTAACCGAGCCGATGGTCACTGGGATGAGGATTTTTCCAACTGGCCAAACAAAAGCCGCATTCAACCCTACCAGTGGCACGTCGGTTGGTAGCAAGTCCTCTGCCTTGTACCCCATCTTTTTTAACAGGGAATAATGCATGACATCTGCCAAGCTACCGAGGTCAATGAGGACCCTCCGGACTTGGCAGTCAAGAATTTGAAGGGTGATGACTAGAGTGTCGTCGTGAGGGTGATGAACCCTGTCGGAGTCCCTATCTGAAAACGTAATAGAATAACTAGAATCTGGCCTTGGCTTCTTCGGCATTGGCTGTATAGCAAGCACTTCCTTTGCCTCAATTTTATTTAGCTCTGACCGGAGCTGCTCCTCTCATCGGTGATCCACCATCCCATAGATCACGTTGATGACGCGTAGGGCCGGCTTCGGGTTTTCCCTCGGCGTTGCGGCGACCATCTTCTCGGCGTCAATGTATTCCCCAAGGTGGACTGCTGTGACCAACTTCTCAAGGAAGTCCTTATAGGCTCGGCAATTGGTTGTCAGGTGGCCCTTCTCCTTATGATAAGAGCATCTGAACTTGTCATTGCCCTTCCTGGGTGCTCCCAACTGCTTCTCCGACCATCTGAAGAATGACTCCTTTTCGATTTTGCGAAGGAGCATAAATGTTGGCTCTTTGAAAATGGTGGTGTGTGCCACGAACTCGTACGGTTTGTACGTTCGGGGCTCCCCAGACTGAACAGTGTTGGTCTCCTTTCGTATGACTACACTGTTATTGTTGGAACCGTGGCCGGAGCGTTGATCGACATTGCTCCTCTCCTCCTTGGCCTCTTCAAGTTTTGCATAGAGCTCAATTCTGGCCATGAGCTCATTCATCATGGCCGGAGAGAACAACATCAAGTCCTCGAACTCTTGGCTGGAGTGGTCCAGGCCAAGCTTGAACGACGTCACTACGATTTTTTTATCACAGTCTTCAATCTCGTTGTAGAGGTCCCAATACCAGGCTGTGTATTGGCGCATAGATTCTGACCTCGCTCATCGAAAGTTGAGAAGGGAATTAACCTCTTTCTTTACCCTGGAGCTAGTGATGAACTGTTCCAGGAAGGCCGTTGAAAGGTCTTTCCATGAGGAGATGGACCCTACAAGCAATCGGTCAAACTAGAGCAGTCCAACCTCTCCTAGGCTGGAGGAAAAAAGCTTGCACATCAAGGCATCCTCCCATAAGTAGAGGGACATCATCTGCCAGAAATGTACAATGTGGGTGTATGAATCCATTTTGGGATCATACTTGTTGAATTTAGGGGCAGAGAAGCCTGCCGGAGGCCTCGTGGATTCAATTTCTGGTGAAAATGGGGAGCAGGGAACTCTATCCTATCGGCACAGCTCATAGGTCCGAGCCGGTAGGACCTCCCTTCTCCTCTTCTGAGTGACTTCTTTCTCTGAATAAGGTACCTAGCTGTCTCCATGGCCGCTGTGCCTCTAGCGCCTGGGTGGTGACAGCTCCCGCACTAGGCGAGGTCTGTCAGCTGGAATCACTGCATTGGGGCCCAAACGGTCGAAGATAGCTGGTCGACGACTCTCGGCCGAATGCTCGTCCTTATGTCGTGGAGGCGAGATGCGCCATCTAACGCGACAGTTCTCGTGTGCCCCCTGCCGGGCAGGGACCTCTTCTTGCCTCCTTCCAAGTCTGTTCAGGACCAAGGGCCTATCTTGCTCGGACCTGCTTCTGCTCTACGACGGAGTCTGGTGCTCCAGCTCACCCTCTTCCCAGGTCATTCTCTAGCTTGCGGATGTACTGCTTCGTGGTGAGCTTGGCTGGAGGATCAGAGCATGGCTCGGTGTGGTAGCTGGCATCGTCGGCACGTTTATGTCCGGGAGTATGGACAACATAGTCCTCCTTTTTTGAAATCTCCTTTCCCTTGGCTTTTCGGCCATCGGACATGTTTCCCCTTGAGTTCTGATTCTTTGAGGACATCTTCAAGCTAGAACAGAAAAGTAAGAGTGTTTGGAGAGTTTGAGAAAGGGTTCCCCAGTAGAATCGCCAATTGCTGGGGGGGGTAAGCCTTCCTTACGGTGGATCCAAACTACTGAAGGTGGAGAAGGGCTGAGCTGTGCTGCAAAGGAGAAAACGTTAAGCTACCGGAAGATGTCGCCAGTGAACCCTCCAATGGCTAAGTCAACAAGAGTTTAGAGAGAGAAAGAAAAATCACAGAGTTTTGGCTCTAGGAGAAGGTATACCTTAAGTATTGAATGCTCTCCTCTATATATAGGACCATCGGCGAGTATGAAGCACGCGCTTCGGTGCTAGTGAGTCCCCAGCTTGCACCATTGGGCAGTGCACCTGTCCCCTTGTGCGTTTGAGTGGCTGGCCGACCGGTCGGTCCCCGACAATGTCAGACAGCACCGCTTGACAGCCTTGGGCGGCAAAAAAGCTGATAAAGGTGGTGTGACGTGCTGCGGGAATCCGGGAAAAGCTGATCTCTGTGTCAGACATGTGTCTTCCATGCGCGCAGAATCCGGGATGCTGTGTCCCAAGGGAATCTTCCTTGCAGTCGAGGCTTTTGTCCTGTCTGGCCGAAAGAGCACCCTTCGGTGCTAAGAGTCGTCGGCAGGGAGCTGTCCCTAGGCTGTGAGCCTTCAGTACTGAAGCGAGTCCTAGAGAGCACCCTTTTGTCGGCGTTTTCCTTGCTCGGTCGCCTAACCTCTGTCCTATGATCTGGTCCTCCCGAAGGAGGTCGTGGCTCCTACCTCTCTTTGGTTCGACCCCCAACACTTGTCTATCCATTTCTGATAGGATAAATACTCTGCCAGATAGCACTTTCGCCATGATAAATGGCCCTTGATAATTGGGGGACAACTTCCCTTTTGTTTCTTCTTGAACCAGTAGAATTCACTTCAGGACCAGATCTCCTGGTTGGAAATTCGTCATTGATAGCACTGAGAATGAAAGACTACTGCTAGTCTTTTTTCATCCATGAGGGCCAACTGATCATATCAAGTCTTGATCTATTCAGAATCTTCCGTAGCTGTCTCCATCATTATCCAGAGTAACGGGATTTGCATTTCAGGAGTGAGGACGGCTTCGTAGCCATAGACTAGGGAGTACGGAGTTGCTCCAATAGAAGTTCGAGAAGACGTCTGATAGGCCATAAGTACGTATGGTATCTTTTCATGCTAGTCCCGGTATGTGTCTGTCATTTTTTGGATGATCTGTTTGATATTTTTATTTGCCGCTTCTACCGCTCCATTCATCTGTGGGCGGTAGATGGTTAAATTTTGGTGGTTGATGTTGAACTGATCGCAAAGCCGCTTCATCAAAGAGCTGTTTAGATTCTTTGCATTGTCAGTTACAAATGTTTCTAGTAGCCCGTAGTGGCAGACAATATTATTTTTGATAAATCATGCGATGACCCTCTCGGTTACATGGGTGAAACTGACAGCCTCCACCCATTTAGTGAAGTATTCGATGGCGACTAGTATGAATTGATGGCCATTTGAGGCCATGGGATGAGATTGATCTTTGTAAATTTAGCTCGGAGTCCTTTGATCTTAGTTTTGTCATTTGCAATATTTGTCAACTTCTAATCAGATCGTAACCCAATTTGATGTCGAAGTCATACTCTCGAAGTGCTAAGACTTGTTTGGTCGTTTCTGATTGAAAGGATGAACATTTGATTTCTAATTTTTTTGGTCTTTGTTCTTTTAGTAGGGAAAATAAATTAACAAAATATATGAAAACTTTCTTGATATATAGATGTAGCAAGATAGGATAACATATATTTTACAAGCATAAGATCATTAGCATTCCGTCAGATATAAACTTTAACGAAATACAAAACAAACAAGCTTGCTAATTTATCACAACTTACCAAGAGGTGCAGCTTTATGAATTGGGTAGGCCATCCAATTCTGTAGATTTTCCCATAGATGAGCGGGGCGGATGGTATTTTGCGAATTTGAATTTAAAGATGGGGGATCGATTGTGGCAACCTGTAGTTCACCAAACATTTGTAGTAATCCCTCATCATTTTCTTCTGGTTCTTGTTGCAGGATGCTTATAGATGAGCTTTCTTCTGAAAGGTATTGATCGTCTGATGCAAGAGGTTGTTCTTATTCCTCCTCTATTTCAAAACCATTGAACCCTATGGAGATGAAGCTATCCCTGATGTGAGGTAGACGTTTGCCCCGGTCCTTGCCCTTTTGCGGGGTATTGTATCTTTCTGCTCCCGGCGAGATAGGCGATAACCCAGTCCACATGTGTTGCGCTGAGATGGCAAACTTCATGGCTCGCTTTCACCTTCTAATTTGGTGCCCAACCCTTTACCGCATTGGAATCCATTCTTATGGAAGTACTTGATGATGGCTTCTGTGTTGTTGGAAAATCAATGGGGAATTTATCTCCCATAAATTACTCAAGCGCATTCGAACGCCTGAAAGCTTGACGGTTCATTTGTTTCAATCATCAGGATTACCGGAGCTTTGTATATAGCGAAGTTTGGCTCCGTAAAAACTGTGATAAGCTGTCCGTCGATGATGAATTTGATTTTTTGATGTATACTGGAGGGGACGTCTGCAGTCATATGAATCCGCGTCCATCCCAACAAGAAGTTGTAAGCCGATGGAATCTCAAAGACTTGGAATCTGACAGAGAAGGTGACGGGACCGATTTCTATAGGAAGCTCAATTTCTCCCATAGTCTCTCGACGCGAGCCATCAAAGGCTCGTACCATCATTGTACTATTTTTGAGAGTTTAGAGGTTGACTCCCAATCTCTGTAATTTTGCCCAGAGGCAGATGTTTAGTGCAGAGTCATTGTCTATGAGTACCTTGGTTACGATCGTGCCCTTGATTTTGACAGCAATATGGAGGGCTTTAGTGTGCCATGTTCCCTCTGTTGGGTTTTCGTCGTTGGCGAAGGAAATGATTTCTAGACTCATTATCAAGCCGACTAGGTCCTGCAGGACATTTGAAGAAATATCCTTGGGAACTTGGGCCTGCTTTAGCACTATTAGTAGTGCTTCCCTGTGCGGCTCAGAAGTGAGAAGCAAGGCCAATATGTTGATGTGTGCAGGAGTCCTCCTTAGCTATTCGACGATGTCGAATTCACTTTTCTTTAAGTTTTTGACGAACTCTTGCATTTCCTCCTCAGTTATTTCTTCGATTTTCTTTTCTTTTTTGTTTTTGTCTGGCTCGGTTGGGGCACAGATCCTTCCCGACTGGATAATTCCTCCGATCTGATTGACTTGCTTTTTTTGATATTCCTCCCTCGGATTTATTTTGGAATAATCAAATAAGGCTCGATGGGGGTCGTAGTTCGGCACTTTTGACGGCCGTGGCAGGGTGACCCTTGGTCGGGTTGGTAGAGAGATAGGCACCCTAGCCTGATTTAAACACTGAGGGCTGTCATCTCGGGGTTTCCAGGTTCCCCGAAACTGGTCATTTATACTTCTCCCGTTGTTATATGTTGCCATGATTTGGAATGGCAGATATATGGCACTGACGGAGATAGTGACTGTATTGTTTGAGCTATGTCGGTACCTATACGACAACACGAAGCTCGAATCAGTAGACTAGGAGAAAGTCTTTGGGGATTTTGGATACGTATGGACTTCCTTTTAAATTCATAATTTGAGACATGTCTCGGACATGGAGTCTAGAGTATAGTCTTGGATTGTAAATTTTCTAGAGATTTTGAAATGACAAGTTCATAGTCTAGTTTTGACCAATATACCCAAAGATGTTGACTTTCTTTTTTTTGAATTTTTGGTATTTAACAAAAATATATATAAGGATTCCCCTCATAATGAAATGTTTTCCCTAAAAATTGTAATATGGTTTTGACTTCTGACTCTTTTTTTGCTTTTCTATATGCAGCATGTGGTTATGTGGCTGAGAAGTTTATAGCTCCCAAATCTTCAGACCTCCGCCCCCATGAGGATACCATCATGAGTCGGTGATTTGGTTGGAGTATCTTATTTCACCCATGGACTTTTTAAGGTCATGTATAGTACTGTTGGGCCCCCAGGAGTTGATAAGGGACACATCCATTTGGGGCAATCATGACTTCCACCTGAAATAGGAGATGATGCAAATGATGCATGAAAATTGTACATATGCAATGTAAGTAAAAAAAATTCGAAAATGAGGGAAATCCTTTTTGCAGTATATACTGTAAGCAGTACGTAAGTAGTAAATTGTTTCAGTGCATCAAATTTTTTCAGTGAAGAACGTTTTTAGCAACGTGCCCTGTAATCTTCTTGAAAAGAAATAAACACGATGCACATTAGTAATATAGGCCGATAAGTGATTGATTGTGGGTTTATTTTGAAGAAATTTGTTTTTGAAAATTTTTCGGAAGCCGAAATCCTCAAGTCCCCAGTGGAGTCGCCAGTTGTCGTGCCGAATTTTTTTTTCGTCTGTTCCTTTGCCTCCTGACATGGAGGGGCACTTTCCGAGACGTACTCTGATCTTTTCAGGGCTTGTTTGCGACTTATTTTGAAAATGAATTGAATAGTTAGATTGTACCGGTTTTAAAAATGTTCATACTTGATAACAATTTTGCAATTGCCTAGACAATATGCAACATATTATTAATCCGTTTTCGGAGTTACCACTTGGTAGAGAGTTGCGGTGTGCCAAGTCACCGATTTTTAATTTGAAAAAGGTGTCTGTATAACTAGAAATTCGAGTTCGGGGATTAAATTACGAATGAGAAAGGTGTTAGGCACCCCACTCGCCCTTTCGATACTTCATTTTCAAAAGTAAATTTCTTTTAAACTCAAATCAATGTTTTCTCAACCAAGAGAATGATAAATATAACTGATGTAATGAATAAAATTGAATAGGTTGACTCTTTTTTGTATTTTTTTGACAGACAGCCTTTCGGCCCGATTTTGATTTTTTAAAGAGTTAGAAGAAAGAATTGAGTTTTGTGCTTTTTTCCGGACGGAACTTTGATTGTGTTTTAAAAGAATGATTTTCTACAATCGAACAGAATTCCGACTGTATTTGTAAAGAATGATTTTGTTTCGTTTGTATTTTACAGTCAGACAGAACTTCGACTTAATTCTGACTGTGTTTTAAAATAATGTTTATGATCAGTCGGGCAGAATTCTGACTGTGTTTTGAAAGAATGATTCTTATTTTTAATTTGAGAAATCCTCAAAGAATATCGAGTGAGTCGACATGACCAGACTCATGCAATATTCATTTGATCCAGATCGGTTGGCTACTGCAAGATTTCACCTAATGATTCAAATTGGAGGATTTTTGGTTTTAGGATATATTTTTATTTTTCAGTCGGACAGAGCTTCGATTGTGCTTTCAAAAATAGTTTTTATGTTTTTCAGTCGGATAGAGATTTGACTGGGTTTTTGAAAATGTTTGAATCTTTAGTTTGGAAATTCCAAAGGAATATTGAGTGATCTGGGATGACCCGACTCACAAGATATTCCTTTGATCCAGATCGGTCGGCTACTGCAAGTTTTCACCTAGTGATCCGAATCGAGGAAATTAGTTTTTTTATTTTAAAGTGTTTTGGATATTTTTCAGTCAGACAGAGCTTCGACTGTATTTTGAAAATTGGAGAGGGAGATATTTTCTTGAATCTTGGAAATCCCAAAGAATATCGAATGATCCGGAATGACCCGACTCACAAGATATTTCTTTTGATCCGAATCGGTCGGCTACTACAAGTTTTCACCTAATGACCCGAATCGAGGGATTTGATTTTTTACTTTTGAAAGTGTTTTTGGGAGGCGACATGGAATGCCGAAGAGAGAGAGAGATCGTATATATATAATGTAATATATATAGATATATGTATGTATAGATAGGGGTATAAGAAATCATATATATAAATCGAGCTGGTATAGTCTGAGTTAGATGACAGTTATATATATAAATCGAGCTAGTATAGTCCGAGCTAGACGACAGTTATATAGCATACTAGCAAGGCCGGAATATAGAAATGAAAATAAAAGCGATAGAAATGGATTTTTATTTGAGATATTCAAGGAAGGATTTCCCAAAACCTTCGATATTTGACCGAACAGCCAGTAGGCATAGCCGTACGTGAGGCCGAAATATCATTTATCGAGACTTTGAAAAATCCAACTTTGAATAAAAATGGCGTATGAGTCGATCTTGATATTTTTTCATTTATAAGGCAAAGACATTTTTATGTTCTTCTCGTACGCGACAACGGAGCAGGCATATCCTATCATGTGTCGAATTCTAACGAGGAGAAGACATAAATGAACGTCCTCTTTATGCGGACATTTATACAGATAATGAAGAAAGCGAGAAGTAAATGAAAAGAAAGCGATAAGTATAACGGAAATTTTCTATTAATTATATATGTATAATTTAGGGAGATGACTTCTTAAGATAGCTTCTTTAAAATATAGTAAGGTATAGTTTCGGATGCGGCCGAATACTAATACCAAACTATAAATTAGAAAGAC
>NMUG010005254.1:0-13247 GCA_002855965.1 Monotropa hypopitys | reverse complement strand
ATTTTGAAGACGAGGTCCGTCCGAAATACGTCCATTGATTTCTGAGGCCGGCTGACCGCTGCATGGAAATCCGAACGAATTGGTGTTTATTCTCAACTGAATTCCGGTGCTGGATCGGATAAAGTCAGTTTTTATACCGGGTTCTTCGTGATGTGATTGTCTTTGATTTTCTCCTCAGAAGAAAAATTTCGGACATTCGTGTAGGATTCTGCTTGTGCCGGTCCGTTTGCCCGTTCGGATGCTGTTTCTGTGCCGTCCTTTTGAGATTTGTCCGGATTGATGCATCAGAATAAAATTCTGAGACGGGTAAATGTTCCTCAACACTTTATCGTTGCGGGTTGACCTTTTCAAGATTTTTGACTGATGTCGGAGCTGTTCGCGAGAGGTCGGAACATTCCGGATGTGCGTACGGATACTAAAAAAGATCGTTTTGCTGATTTCTGAACTTGCAGGGACTGAGCCAAATTTGGGTATCAACAATAGTCTTTTATGTTTTGTAGGTATTATCGATCCCCGGACGAGTCCGAAAGTCCCCAATCCATCCCGAGCCATTTGATCAAGTCAAGAGCAATAGGGCGTCAGTAAAACAGGCATAACTTGAGTTGTGCAACTCCGATTGCCAATTATAATATGGCGTTAGAAAGCTATCGACAAGACACAAAAGAAAAAAGTCAGCAAAAAATCAAAATAGATGGTTTCCATACCGGTACGCGTACCGGTACGCTATGCATTGTTTTGGCCGAGAAATGAGCAGAAACATTTTGTACCGGTACGCCATTACCCCATACCGGTACGGCTTGCTGTTTGCTGGTTTTTTGGCTTCATTAAGAATTTTTTGGGTGTTTTAGGTTGAGGGGGTATATATACTTGTGAGAAATTCGTGGGAGGACATCTTTGTATAGTTTTTAGGGTTTTAAGGAGGGGAGAGCCTCCCTCTCCACCTCCTTCTTTCTCCTCCACCTTCTCTCTAATTTTTCTTGCATTTCCATGGAGTTTGGGGTGAAATGCCAAGCATTAACCATGTAAGGAATCTCTCCCTATCTTTATTTATGTAATTTATTTGTTGTGTTATGTTTAGTAAATTTCGTTCTTTATTTGCCTTATGTTGCTTTGTTTGTGTTTTGGGCATTTTTATGCCTGTGTGTAGTGTAATGAGGGAGTAACCCTCTTGGTTTGGCCATGGGGTGACTAGCACCCTGGCCTCGGCTAATGTTTGATTTCCTCCATGTTTTGAGCTTAATTAGTGTGTTCTAGGGTGTATTGAGTTCATGCCTAAGGTCTAAGCCAATCGGTGTTAATCACCTTGATGCGTCGTCGACATGAATAATGCCACGACACATGCTTGGTGCGATGTCTCGCTAGGTGTTCGACAAAATGCCTAAGTGAATGAATTCACCTAAAAACCACTCGATTGATATAGAATTGTAGTCTTGATATAGCGTCGGGGTTGGGAGAATGTAGTTCTCACCTTGGTTCCAACCAAGGGTTGTCGACCTCTTTGACGGTTTGTGCCGCGTACACTCCGTGCTTGGAGCATGTCTCCCGATGAGTGTAAGTCGGCCTAGAGGACCGAATTCTAATCTCCGTGTCATCTCTTGACCCATGACTTGTTCTTCATAGTCAAACATCTCGTGGGAGATCCTATGCCATGATCCCTCCTTCGTGTCATCATGGATATTGGAGTAGTCAAGCATTGGACTTGGTTAGGTGTTAGAATCCCTGTAGCCATTCCATATAGTTTAATTAGTTTTTATCTTTTCTTCTCTTTTCATAATTAAAAACAAAAGGCTAGCGTCCTACCGCCTCTATCACAAAACCTAACTTCTAAACCGTGCAATTATCTTCAACTCTTATTTTTCCCTGTGGACCGACCTCGGACTTGCCATTCTACTAGTTAGAGTAGTATTTTCGTTTTTATAAATTATTAATGCTTGGCATAGGCTTTTCCGTTAATCAATGACCGGAAAGTCCTTCCAACAGGCACCGGCATGCATCATCTGCAAGGAAAGCCATCATTACAACCGTACCGAAGTGAGATAATATATAAAAGCAGTCAATAAATGGTCTTACCTGGGCAGCGTAGTACATCATTTGCCGGAAACAGGTCCGGGGCCCGCTGGGAAGCCGCTCTATCTCCTTCAGCAGAGTGAAGGCCTGGAGTAATGCCATCGCCACCTTCAGACGGTCCGCCAGCAGGTCACCGTCAACGGCCTCAATGCCCTCGAAGGAGAGCTTCGGCGCCCATAACTGCACTGCTCTCTCATAAATACCTCGCCGTCTCAACGGTCGCGGGATCAGGCACAGCCGCCTTCTCTGTGGCAGCTGGAGGGTGTTCGGTAGAAGGCGGATCCTCAGCAAGTCTCGTCCTTTTCTGCGCCCGAGTATCCCTCAGCTCGACCTCTGACGGGGCCCTGGTCCGGCCCGCCAACGGCACCTCTTTGGTAATGGCCACCAAGGGCTCAACATTAGTGACCTCAGCTTCGTCGCCCATGAATTCCTCCTCAAGATCAATGACCTTCTTGGGGCCCATTTCTTCGGCAACAGGAGGAGAAGACGGTTCGGCTTGATGTGAACCAGAAGCTTCGGTAGTAGCTAGCCGAGGTCTCAAAGTGTGAGTATACGATGGTGTATACCCAAGTAGTGAAGGAGCCAATCGTCGAGCAACTGAGAGCTTGCAGACCGTCTTGACCTTATCAGCATCGGCCTGGTTTTTGTAGTTGCTGAGATGGCCGGAGTCTGTAAGAAGAAGAAGTCAAAATAAGAGTACATCAACAGAAGGAAAAAGCGAGGTCAAAAGATAATTGCATACTTGGGGCTCCCTTCTATAAGGGAACAGTAAGATCCTTCACCGGAGTGAAGAAGTTACCGGAGACTATCATGACATCCTCAGTATACTTTTCTGAGTCCGGCAAGTATGTGATCAGTCCAGACATTCCGGGCCTCCGGCCCAGGTAGTACTTCTGTGACTTCTTGTTGTAGCTGATGAAGTAGCAACCGAAGACATCCTCGAACCTCAACCGATCCTCTCGGTGGAGAGTCTCGTTCAACTTTACCACTCCCAGTAGGATTCAGAAAGTGTTCACCGTCACTTGGGACGGTGTAATGCCGAGCTCATCGAAGAAGTGAGTCAGAAATGGGTGAAAGGGGAACTTGAGGCCCCCCTCTACTACGGCAACAATAGGGATGTGCATATACTCTGACCCCAGCTCTATATTGCCGACCGGGGCGAGCATGATGTTGGCGTCGATTGGAATCTCCCACTCTTCCCTAAAGTCTCGAAGATCGGTAGGGGAGTCCAGTAGCTGCCTAAACCTATCGGACCACTTCTTCGGTGCCATGGAATGGATCTGAAAAGAACACAAACATCAGGGCACCGATTAATCGGTCCGGCATCAACCTGTGAAGTTAAGCATAGGGAGACCATTGACTTGACCTTTAACCAACAGCCAAGGCTAATTCGGCTCGGCCAAAAACAGGTTGAGTGTTCATCTTCAACCTTGAAGCCCAGAAGCTTGCAGAAAGCTTCCAGGCCACAAAAATGGCGAGGAATATGAACTCCAATGAAAAAATGTCACAAAATCGACCAGAAAGACAGAACAAAGTGAATGGTGAAGAACAAGAAGGGATTGAGGCTTACTTGAGAGTCAGACGGTGGCTGAGGATCTCGGGAAAGTCACCGTAATCTAGGCAGCAAGTTTTTTTTTTGGAAAGGCAAATTTATTACCAAAGGGGCACCAGGCCCTCAAAAACATACAGCCAAACAACTATGTACAAAACAAAACAAACTAACTAGAAACATGAAATAAAACCCCTCCCCCTAGCAATTTGGACCCACCACCACCCATGATTCTCGGTATCCATTCCACGCCAGTTGTTGTCCACTTCCCAACCATCCCAATCAAAATTGCCTGGGAAGCACCACCTACCTCCATTATTACTCTGCGAATTGAAGAGCCACTCCTCCATTATCAACCTCTCTCGCCACTGGAACAGCCAAATAAAATCGGGACATAGCCCACACCCAACAGCAACTTTGATAAGATTCCTTGGACTTCCTTAACCACATCCTTGCTTCAATATGGTTTTGTATACCTGCTGAATTAACTTCAATCTTCTCTTTGTAGGGAAAAAAGTTGCACGCCTATGAAACCCTAGCAGAGGAAGCTTGCAACCACTGATGTCGTCGATTACGAAACTCTTCTCCCCGATCTGCCTGATCTTCCTGCCAGAGCCTTCCTTACTCCGTCTAAGTTGATGATGACATCGGAGATGGAGAACGCGGATGGACGAGTTCTGCTATGAGCCCACAAAGCCCCCCTAAAGCAGATTTTTTCCATAAGATTGTCTTCTCTTTCTTTTTTGTTTTTGAAAATTGTATTATTTCTAGTTATCCATAGAGACCATACAATAGCAAAGAAAAAGGCCCGCCACAGTGACCTCTCTGCCCCCCGAAATGGCATCCCCCACCACCATTCCAGACATATTTTTAGATTGCTGGGACATACCCAAGAGATGTGCCATTTCTGAACCAACGCGCACCATATACCCCAGCTGAACCTGCAGTGCAGGAGCAGGTGATCCGTTGACTCTTCTGCACCACCACACACTGCACATAATAATTCCTGTGAGTTAAAAATCTTGATTTTCCTTGAATGTAGCATCACCTTGGACGCGATTGCTTCCTGAACTGCCAGCCATCCGAATAGTTCAACCTTTGGGGGGGCCACTCCAGCCCATACTTTTACCAAAGCCCCCATCCCCTGAGGTTGCGACCCATCCAAACACTCATAAAAGCTTTTTGTTGAGAAAGAACCTCCGGGAGCTAAATCCCAAAGCAATAAGTCCTCCCCATTCCTTAGCACTGGCAACACCACTAGACGGGAACTGATCGTGTCCCAAAGCTCTTCTTCCCACACGAATAATCTCCTTCTGAAGATTATGGATGTGTCCTCATTTTGCCTAAAAGGAATAAGGACTTGGGCGAGTGTAATTTCTTTGTTCACAGCCATTGCAAATAATCTTGGGAATTCCTCTTTTAGTATCACATCCCTAAACCAGGGATGGTACCAGAACAGAATCTGGTTTCCAGATACAACTTTCCATCTTAGCCCCTTCTTGAACTTTACATCAAACTGAACTGCATGCTTTGATATTGATCTGATGTCGCTACCATATGGTAGAAGGCCTAGAGTTTGTGGGTAGTTCAGGCTACCTCTCCAAATCGTTAACTTTGTACAGTGATTTGATAACTTGCACCCACATAGAATTGTTTTCAGCATTGAACCTCCACCACCATTTTGCAAGCATAGCTACATTGTGCTTGATCAAATTCTGAATTCCGAGACCCCCTTTCCTCTTGGGCGCGCAGACCGCGCACCATTTCACCAAATTTACTTTTTTCCTCCCTTCAGAACCTCCCCACAAGAACTTCCTCTGAAGTCTCTCAATTCTCATGGCCACTGCCTTTGGGATTTGAAAAAGTGACATGTAGTAAACAGGAAGGCTATTTAAGGTAGCCTTGATGAGAGTTAGACGACCTGCCATTGAAAGGAACTTCCCCTTCCATGACTTTAGTTTTTTCTCAATTAACTCCATTATGGGCTTCCACGTAGCAATTCTCCTCGGGTTAGCCCCAATAGGGATACCCAGGTGCTTCATGGGGAGAGAGCCTCTTCTACACCCCATGGCAGATAACATAGGCCCAACATCCTGATCTGAGAGCCCAATAGGGCATAAAGAAGACTTCGCCAAATTTACCTTAAGGCCCGATATGATCCTGAAACATCTAAGTATACGCCTAATATTTGCAATTTCATATACATCGCCATTGCAAAAAATTATCGTATCATCAGCATACTGCAAATGAGTAATCTTATGACCATCCAACCCAATCTGACAGCCTGAAATAAGCCCAATTCTCTTGGCCTTTTCAAGTAATATGTTTAGACCCTCTGCTACAATATTGAACAAGAAAGGGGATAAGGGATCCCCTTGTCTAATACCCTTTTGGGGCCAAAACTGAGGTGAAGGAGAACCGTTTACCAGCACAGACATCGAAGGGGTAGAGATACACTCTTTGATCCATCTAATCCACTTACATTGGAAACCCATACCTGCCATTAGTTTAAGGAGGAAACCCCAATTGATGCTGTCATAAGCTTGATGGAAATCAATTTTTAATATAGCACCTCTCTTCTTATTTGCTTTCCAGAAGTGCAAAATTTCATTAGTGATTAGGACCCCATCCAAGATGAACCTGCCCTTCATAAAGGCTGATTGGGCCTCCCCAATAATTGAAGGCATCACCTTTTTAATTCTCTCTGCCAACGCTTTAGATAGGATTTTGTAGATACACCTGACAACACTTATCGGCCTGAAGTCCTTCAAAGCTAGAGGGCTACTAACTTTAGGGATGAGAGCCACAAAAGTAGCATTTAGTCCTTTTGCAAGAACACCATTCTCCTGGAACTCATAAAAGAATTGAACAATCTCATCACGCATAAAGTACCAAGCCTTTGAAATGAAATTAAAATTAAAACCGTCAGGGCCTGGGGCTTTCAATTTACCACAACTCTTTACTGCACATTCAATCTCCTCTATTTCAAAATTCCTCTGAATTCCTTCTGCCTCCACTGAGGAAATGCATCTCGGTAGTAGGCCCCCCAAAAAAGGTCTCTCACTTCAAACTTCCTGAAAACATGTTTGAAAATGATTACGAATAGCATTCTTTACAGACAATGGATCTGAAAGTACCTGGCCTTGGACAGTGATGGCTGCTAATTGATTCCTCCTCGCATTGTTGTTTGCAATGCATTGGAAGAACCTGGTATTCTTGTCCCCCTTCTTTAGCCATTGAGCCCTCGATTTTTGGTGCCACATAGACTCCACTTGGTTTCTTAGCTTGCCCACCTTAAGCATTCTTCTTTCTTCAAGATCATGCTGAGGTAAGGCAGACACTTCACCCCTAATGTCAATGGTATTGATTTGTGCTTCAACCTCTTTGATTCTGGACATCGCATTGCCGGAGCCCTTAATTTGATAATCCTTTATAGCCTCCTTCATAGCCTTCAGTTTTTCCACAACTCTCCTGCCCGCCCATTGGAAATTCATTTGTTTTGACCACGCCTCTTTAGCGGCCAGAAGACACATCTTATCCTCTAGCCAAGCATTGAAAATTCTAAAGGGTTTAGGGCCCCAATCCGCCTGATCTGGCTTCAAACATACAGCGCAATGATCTGAAATGATCCTAGGAAGACCCCATTGACCAATTTTGCATCTGTCCAGCCAAAACTGAGACAGAAAAAATCTGTCTAACCTGCTCTGTGACCCATTGTCTCTAAGGTCAGACCACGTAAACTGCCTCCCCCTCATCGGTAGGTCCACAATTTCCATCTTCTCGATAAACCTCCGGAACACAGACATCCCTTGAGTGACTCTCACCTCACCCAACCTCTCATCTGGAGCTAAGGTTTCATTGAAATCTCCCCTAGAATCCAAGGCAACGGAGATAGACCCTTCTGAGAGATGAGTTCATCCCACAACACCCTCCTCCCATTCAGGTCATTTGGTGCGTATAAATTACAAATATAGCAATCATAGCCTAAATAGGACCCATGTAGAATAATAAAAGATTTTTGGACTAAGGACGATGACACCTTAAACTTGTCACAATCCCACAAAGAGATAATTCCCCCAGATCTTCTAGAAGATTTTGCGAAAGTAAAACCAACTTGGTTGTTACCCCATAATGCCACCGCCTCTTCAAAAGGAAAAAGTTCCAATTTGGATTCTTGGATGAATACCATATCAAGAAGATTCTCCTTAATTAGGCAGCAAGTTGGCCGGAAATCGCTTGAAGCAGTCGCCGGGAATCGCCTGGGGCTGGAGAAGAGAGAAGCAAACGGGAGGATCTGAGAAACCCTAAGGCCGCTTTATATATTGGGCAACCTGGAATTCAAGAAAGGGTGACCGGCCGAACCGCCTAAGCTGGTCACCACGTGTCTCTCATCATTACCTGCCTCGAGAATTTTGCCGGCACAGACAAATTGACATCGCATTATCACGTTGTCCCATCTGTCGCAGGGCCGACCAATCACGGCGCGCCATGTGGACTTCCCAAAATCCATATCAGGCGCACGCGGGCCAACGAAGCGACAATTGTTGGCATGACATCAGCACAGATGCGCCTTCAGCACAGACGGTGACACGTATGCAAATTCAAAATTACGGTTCGATAAAGCTGTCAAGGGTCCAAGTTACAAGACAATCGAGTGGTTCGGTGCTCCTCCTCTTCGACACCCGTACAACCTATCGGCACCAAGTCAACCCCGCTTCGGCCAAAAGGTCTGGCCAAAGGGTGTTGAGGGGCTATTGTTGGGGGCCGAACTAATTAGAGACCGGAGCCACGACCTCCTCTGGGAGGACCACAACACAGGCCAGCTATCAGGGGGCCGAGCAAGGTAGAGCTGGCGTCAGGACCTCCTTGTGGCTCTCTCCGGCGTGGAGACTCGCAGCCCAGAGGTGGTGCCTAGCCGAAGCAAAAGCAAACCAAGGTCATGTGACTGAACAAAGGTAAGGTCCGACGATGTGAGCTCCCTCGAGGTCACTTTTGTACAGAAGGTTCATTGCTCAGGGACGACTCCTATACACAAGCATTTGCACCAAAGCGTGTTTCTTCGGCCGAACAGGACAAATACATCATTTGATGCAAAGATTCCCTCGGAGGCAGCATCCCGAATTTTGCGCACATGGCAGACACATACCTGACAAAGAATCAACTTTTCTGTAAGTCCCGCCGCATGCCAGACATGCTTTATCAGTTTTTCTGCCGCCCAAGGCTGTCAAGCGGCGCCGCGTGACACTGTCAGGGCCGACTGGTCGGTCACATACTCAGATGCACAGGGGGGACAGACGCACTCTCCGAGTGTACAGGTGGACAACTCCTTCGCACCGAAGCGCGTGTCTCTAACTCTCCGATGTCCTATAAGTATAGGAAGCATTCATTGCAGAGGTACACATTCTCTCTCCAGCCCAAGATCTGTCCATTTACTTTCTCACTCTAGAGCTCCTTGCTGAGTTTGTCATTGGAGGGTCCACCGGTGACGTCCGCCAGTAGCCTAATATTTCTTTGTTTTGCAGCCAAGCCACATCCTCTCTTCCACCGCTAGCATCCGGAGACCACTGCAGGAAAGACTTACCCCCAACAGCATTGACTACAAGTAATGATGCTTATAGGTGTTAAAGTTTGAAGCCATTTTTGGCTCTATCCTTCAAAGAAAAAGGAAAGAGCTTCAACCGGAGAGCATTATTGGTAAAGTGTAAAATCCATACCGCGGAACAAACATCCATGAACTCAGTCATATGTGCATATGGGTCCTCATTTTTACGCCCATGGAAAGTTTCGTAACAATTTTAAGAGAGTGGGATTGATTTAATAATGGGTGGCTATCGGGGCTGACTGTCTAGCATAATTTGAGTCAAAAAATGGACCAGGTGAAAAATAATTCCCAAGGTCGGATGTGGTTGCCTAATACCACCAACAATTGCTGGTGGAACATGAATATTATCCATGGCGACGAATGTTTAATTATTTATGTATCCTATTGGGTTGGCATTGTTTTCATTATTTTCAGCCATTGGAGTTAGAAGTTGACTTTTAAATGTGGAATGATTTACTCTGGCTATTCTTTCAATTTCAGGATTGATGGTTTCGAGCTCGGGCCGCAAGGATCAGCGACCAAGCATAAAATACTAGATGTTCCCTATAAAAAGCACTTACAAAACTTTTTGGATGAAGTCGGTGACTCCTTCCTAGAGTTGCAAGTAATATTTATAGGATCCCTATAAGATTCACAAAACCACCAACGTAATACAACAAAAATAAAGAAAGCAAGGAAAACGAAAAAGAAAACTAAAACTACAAACTAACAAAAGAAACAAAATCTAACTAAGGAAACCGTTTGACCTTCCCCGGCAACGTCGCCAAAATTTGATCGCTGTCGTGCACGAGTAAAAAATAAGATTTATATCTGATAATTACACTAGTGTGTAGTAGCAGTAAGTCAGGGGTCAATGACGAGGAAGGTGGAATGGTTTCTATAATTAGACTATGTTCTAAGTTAGTTTTGAAAGACATAAGTTGATTTTAGATTTTTAGATTAAAACTAAGGACTAAATTAAAATGGAAATTAAATATGGAAAGAAGGCGATTAGTGTGAATTGAATTCCTTTGGTCCATCTACTCATGGTTCATATTAAGCACAAGGATTGATTGGAATACACAATATCCAATGGGTTCGAATCCCATTGCGTATGGTGGAAGATTTCCTAGATTGTCGGATAGCATAGACTATCGCTGTTTGGCACGATCCGTCTTACAAGCATGGTCCGTCTCGATTGGTACAGATCTTCTAATAACACAGATCGTCTTACGGTGCATAATCTATCTTATCCTAACGAATGAAATCAAGTACTCACCATTACATGAATAACGATCGAACACCAGTAATTGAATCGAATGCGATATAAAGAATTAATCCAACCATTAACAGCCACCAACATCTTATTCATGTAATCAATTCCAAATACAAATCAAATTAATAACCACAAGTAAAGGAGCAAAAAGTGCATACAATTACCCTAGACGTGAGGATCTAGTTAGCCTTGGAAGTGGAAGCCATAGAAGAAGTAAAGGAGAAAAAAAAAATAGAGCCAAGACCTCTACAGCATCCACCACCTTGTCCTCATCAAAAAGTCCCTTACTACAATCCCTAAGTACCCCTTATATACTCCCAAGGGTCCAAAATATCCTAAACACCTTTAATAAGGCATTTAGGGTTAATACAAAATGATTAAGTATGATATAACTCGAACTCGGCCAATTAAAACTTGCCCAAGACCCGCGACCAGTGCTACCCACAACTAGTTCTAGGCCTGGTGGCAACCGGTTGTGGAAGCATCTATCCATTTTCTCTTTGTTTTGATTTTGTCCCAGAAACCGCTCTAGATACCACAATGCTTGAACTCGGATATCGATACCTGGGACCCTACGCGAGTACCGGTTGCTGATATTGCTGGATACTGGTTACGCTGTGTGCTTTGGCATGGGTACCAGTTTCAGCAACTCCTTGGGTACTGGTTTCTTGCCTTGAAGTATGGTTGCTTAACTTGCAATTGGAACCGGTTGTGCTGTGTGCCGCAACCGATAGCAGGGTCTGTTGTTTGTCTTGCTTTGCTTATTGAAATGCTATGGGAACCGGTTCCGAGTGCAATGGAAACCAGTTCCGAGTGTTGCTACTTTTATTCTTTGTCTTCCCTTGGTCTTTTCTCCATTTGTCCATCACTTTGATGCTTTTCAATGATGTTTAGCACCTTAGCATCCATGCCTCTTTGCATTATCTTCATTCCCTTGGCCTCAGATGCTTGTTTTTTCCTTTGTTATGACATTTCTCGCTTAATCTCTTGGGAATTAAATAACTCTGCAACTCCAATAAAATATAATAAATACAAGGCTTAGGACTACCAAAATGTACGTCTAAGAACTATAATTAGGTACGTTTCCGTACCTATCAAAATGGTGATACATAGATCATGGTTGATGAAGGAGGTTTCCTCCAAATCCCCAAGGATTTGGAGTTAGAGAGGAGAGAAGTGAGAGAGAAGAGGAAGAGATAGAGAGAGATTCGGATGGAGGTAGAGAGAGAGATGTTTATGAATTAGAAATGAGGGTTTCCCTCATATTAGCGTGTGTAAAAACACCCTAGGAATGACCAAAATGCCCCCACTTAAGTTTGTCAAAATTCTATCCCAACAACCCAAAACCAGTTACGGACACGGTCGAAACTGGTTACAGGGACCACTTGTCATGCCCCGGATTTTCAAACCATTTTTTTTAAATGATTAAAAGAATAATTATACATAAAACCACATTTACCAAATCACGTTACAAGGAGGTCGTGAATAGTAAAACCACTTCTTTACAAATCTTTTGTAATTAGAACTTACATAGAATTGAAGTACAACGACATCTTTATATAAACTTGCTTGCAATAAAAGACATCATAACTCTTTAAAGTAAAGGGGGATGTCCGTAGGCTACAAAGGGATGAGAGGGGGAAAAGCTATGGTGCACAAATGAAATAACATGAAATGCACCTCACCGAAGAAAAGTGGAGTAAGCTAACTCCAACTCCTGCTGCAAGCTACCAAATAATGCAAACCTGCATAAAACTGTAAAAAGAAGGTTGAGTCATAAAGACCCAGTAAATATGCACCTATCAAGTGCAAATACAATTATGGTGACATGTGCAAGTGGTGTGAATACCTACCATGCAATCCCAAGCATGCCATTACTTTCACTTTCTCAAACACCACTACCAAGTCAATATCCCAAGACAAAACGCATAAGCCTAACCAAGGCTTTCACTAACACAAGTACTCCAAGGTAAACCCAAGTCTTTTCATCCTTTTTGTTGATACCCAAATTTTGACTCAGCCACCAACTTATTCAAAAATCTACAAAAATATCTTTTTAGGGATTAACGTGCACATCCGGGATGTTTGGACTCCTCGCGGACAACACCGACGGTATCTAAAAATTTCAGCAACAGTGGGTGAGCAGTGATAAAATGTTGAGGAACATTTTTCTGTCTCAGAATTTAAATCCGACGCACCAGTCAAGACAAATTTCCGACGGACGGTGCTAAAACTGCATCCGAACAGACAGAATAGCCGAGAACGAGCAAAATCCCGCATGCATGGTCAAAATTCTGTTGAAAAATAGAATATTGACAGTAAATCAGTTCTCGAGAAGCAGGTATAAAAATTGAATTCGTCCGATCCAGATCCGGGATTTAATTAAGGATGAACGTCAATCCGTTTGGTTTTCTCTGCAGCTGACCAACAGTCTTGAAAACCAATGAACGAATTTTGCACGGACCTTATCTTCAAAGTCTGGCATTCTTAGTGGAGCAGATTTTCCAGAAGCTGAGCAGTCCAGAAGGTGCTCCTACCGCTTCTCACTTTATTCACGGCATCGACCTTCGATTGTCGGGATTTCTCGGGAACCAACAGAATTCCCCACAAGCAATTGAATTTCCGTTTCTGAATGGAAAGTCGAAGACGTTCTAATTGCAGAGAGAACATTGCAAGAATTGAATCCATCCGATCCAGATCCGGGGTTTAATTAAGGTGAACGTCAATCCATTCGGTTTTCCCCACAGCTGACCAACAGTCTCGGAAATCAGTGA